>CANXYC012455008.1:0-15489 GCA_948193065.1 Aleurites moluccanus | reverse complement strand
TATATATATATATATATATATATATATATATATATATATATATATATATATATATATATATATATATATATATATATTTTCAAATATCCATATAATATAATTTATATTTTACATGAAAAATAATTATAAATTAAAAAAAATATATAAATTATATATAAATAAAATATTAAAAAATAAAAATATATATAATATTTGAACTTATCTAAATCCATCATGAATATAAAATAAAAATTCATCCCACTTCATTTATTAAATGAATCGGATGGTACTCATTTCATTCAAATTGAGTCTAATTTAATATCCTCGGATCGGATTAAAATTGTTATAGTAAATGGCTAAAATTAGCCACGTGGATAGTTAATTATCACCGTATATAAACTTTGAATTTTTTTGATTCACTTTCAATTTGGGACTTTGTTGTATTAATTTAGTCAATAAATATATGGTAGAATAAGATAATTTCAAATATATATTCATAATATGATGCCTTTACTTTTAATCTCTTTATTTATTTATAGGAAATGAGTTATATTTCTTCTGATTCTCTTTTATCTCTTAACTAGTTAAAAATAATTAATAAAGTGTTAACATTATATTATATTTTCTTATGATTCTCTCTTATCTTTAAACTAGTCAAAAATGAATTAATAAAATGTTGATATTATAATTTTATATCAAACAACAACCATCTATAATTAAACTTAATTATAAAGTGTTTTGTAATATAACAATTAAAATTATAGGATAATTATAAAATAATAAATAATTAATATTATATAAGTTTTCAACATATTATATAATAAAACCTACTTATTATATATAGAAAGTGTTTGGATGAACGATTAATGATTACTGAGTTGAAATAAAAATATTTTTTTTTTCAATTGACAAAAACTCTAATCAATAATCGCAATTTTTATATACTACCAAATTTTATCGATTTGAATAAGACGAATCGGTAAATGATATTTATTAAAATATTTAATTATTGACTATGTATTTTAAAACGGTAATTGAGCTTTATAATTGGATATCCAAACACCCTATAATTAATATTTTTAATATTACAAAAATTTTAATTTTTATATTTTTATAAAAATTTTAACTTTAATCTTTGATATTTTTACTTTTGATTTTGAAATTAGTTTTTAATACAAATTTACTTTCAACATTTATTTTTATAATTTTTTATAAAAAGAAAAAAAAAAGTTTTTCTCTGTCTAATGTTGGCTTTGAAAAAGTTACAGACACTTAATTATGATTTTGAATTTACTGATATTAATAAGTATTAATTAACAGTTAGTATATGTAAAAAATTTTATTATATAAAATATATTTTTTTAACATGAATATTTTTTAACTTTTTTGAGAGAAATATTATTTAATTTAATCTTCAATTATATTTAATAACACAATGATAATAACAACCATATGTTTTCAAGAATTATAAAATAAACTTTTACTAAATGAAACATTATTATTATTAAATTAAAAACTCAATTAATGAAATTTAGTTTTATTAATCAAATATTATAAATTAAGTTTTTTTTTTAAGTGTAAAAAAAAATAATCAAATCTAAATCAATTATTCATACAGTATATATACTAACTTTTAGACTATATTTTAATGTGCATTATAAATTAATTAAAATTCTATCAAATATTAAAAAATTTAAAAATAAATAAATAATTAATATAAAAGTTGTTTTGCATTACTAAAATATAATATTTATATAATATTTTTTTTTAATTATATTCAACTTTTTTATTTTGGTTATTTTAATGATTATAGAGTTGGGGTTTGCCTTCTTAGATGTGAACAAGAAATCGTGATTTAAGGACACATTATGCTTATCTCAAACTTTCCTTAAGTTGCAATTATCATAATCAATTAGTGCATATAGTTTGCATTAATCATATAGTAATGAGGCCGCACGTGCCCTTTGACTGAGGTGATCCGCGAAGCGTGCGTTTGAATGTCTGAAATTTGATTTCTTCTTATACCTCTAAATTCCAATTGGAAAGTTTTGTATTGTCATTGTGTTTTAGTCAAAGATGCTAATCATTTTTCTTAATGCCAGTTAAGCAAAGGTTGTTAACATTAACTAATCACTATTCATTATTATTATTGAAAAAGTACTTTTTTTTTTTTTATTTTATATATTTTTATTTTATTAAATTAATATATGTATTAATTATAAACTTATTCAGTACATTTAAATATATTTTAATAATAAATATATATTTTTATAAATAATAAATTATAATCAATTTTTCCTTTCAATATTAAAAAAAATAAGACTTACTCATTATTATTTTTAATATACGATCTTAAATGATTATTAGAACTAGAATTTTTAATACTTTGTACAAGTATAAAACATATATGTGTATAATAATATGTCAATGTCAAGCAGTTTTTAATTCAATGGTGTTGTTAACATTTTCAGAATGGAGTTGAGTTTGAATTGTAATTGGAGTTAAATTAATAAAAAAAATAATAATATAATAAAATATTAATTTTGATATTCTTCTCATTATATTTTAAAATCTTTTATCTTATTTGATATTTTATTTTTTATTTTATATATTTCCTTATATGTCATGTTATTTTTTTAAAAATATTTTGACAGTTAATATTTTTTTATTAATAATATGACACATAAAAAAAGATATGAAATAAAAAATGAGATATTAAATAAAATATAAAATCCGAATTAAAAAAAGTGAAGAGTCTAAAGTTTAATTTTTAAGTAAAAATAATCTATAATAGAGGTTTTGTATTTAAATTTTTATTAAATTAATTTTTTTTGGATCAACACCAATCACACAATGTAAGTAAAAAATTAATAATATATTCAATGCGGTATTAATAATATATTCAATGCGGTATGAGGACATATCCTGGATTTAAAAAAATATATATTTTTTTATTTATAAATAACTAATATATTTAATCAATTTAAATCATTAAAATCCATACTAACTTAATTTTCCTGTTCATTATTGTTATTTTACTTTGATGCCCCTCAACCTCAAAAATAGCCATCTAAAAAATAAAATGGATTTGTTGTTAGTTAGATAATGTTAATTGGATATGATAAAGATATTAATTAATACTAAAAGATAAATTTGAATTGATTTTAAACCAATTTAAATAGTAAAACTATTATAAGGATACTAAGAATATCAATGCATATTGGTTCAAATAGTAAGGAGCTAGTTCTAAGGTGTTGAGTTTGATTCTTATAAATGGAGAGAAAATATGTTGTGAGAATTTTGAACTCAGATACCAGCAATTTCACCAAAAGGATCCTGAGAATTGAAGGATTAGTTGGGCTTGTTTTAGGTAATAGGTCTTTTTTTGTTAAGCCTTACAATTACTTTGGGCAATTTCTCCATTTGGGCCTCCTAAAACTTTTGAAATTCATGGACGAATTTGATAATGGCGAGTTTGCCCAATTAACCTTCTAAAAACCTTTTTTAAGTTTTATGGGCCAATTTGACGTTGTCCTATTAAGATTTGATTTTTATTTTTGATTGGAAGATCCAAATTTGTTTCCACTCCATAAAAAAAATCAAATTTATTTTATTAACCAAGTTATGTATACTCTTTGTTGCTAAATTATTATTATTATTATTATTATTATTATTATACATGACTTATTTACAAGGATTTGGAATTTTTCTCATAATATTGTACATATAATCCATCAATTTAGGACTATTTATATTTTTATTTGGATTTACAAAATTTATATGATAGTCATAATGACAGAGAAGTTGAACTTTTACGTAAGGTTTGTAATTTGGCTAGAATTTTTCATTTTTCTTCTATATATTATTGGGTATTTAATAATAATTTTAAGTATGTTTTAATATAAGTCTAATAAATAATGAATTTTTATATAAATCTATATGGATAATAATTTATGAATTAGTAAAATTTAATATATCATCATATATATACTAATAAGAGACAACACATGTTAAGTATTCTAAATTTGATATTTAATATGTAATATTTCAAATAATTGTATATTATTTATACTAAAATCTTAACAATTTGAAAGCATTGAAAACCTCAAACTTTGAGATGGGTTTCGCTCCATGTTTGTCGATAGCCCATTAAAAACCTCAAGAAGCTTGGTTCGAGGTTGCTGGTATTCAAAGGAGAAACTTCTAAGGTTTTGATTCGTTGCTTGAAGGAATGGGATGTGAAAAAGCTTTGCTTTGAATTCGTTACAGATCCATATTACCAAGCAATTTTAGTTTTAATTGAAATCAAATATATTGTTGGCCACTACCAAATTGGTTTATTTGATTTTGGAATTTGCAATTGAAATCGATCCTCAGTGGAGCACCGGTTCTTGAAATTGAGCACCGATTCTTTAAATTGACACCGATTGAGACGCTTGGCACCGGTTCTTGCGATGATTTTTATTGGGTTAATTCAATAGTTTGTTGGGAGAGCGCTAATTGTGTAGCAGCCTGCCCATGAATTAAAACAAAAAAAAAATTCATTCAGTACAGCCCGTGGGATCAGTTTTCAGGGAAGCTGATTCAGATTTTTAGCGATTCAATTCATTATTTGCTGAAATCAGGTGTATTATTTATTTTAATTTCTGTTATTTAATTATCTAATTATTTAGAATGAAAAAACGTATCTTTTTAAATGGTTAAATTTTATATTTTTAATGAGTCTGAATTTAATTCATGAAAGCTAAAAATTTAATTTGATTTAAAATATAAAAATATTTTCTACACTATTTTGATTATTTTTACTGATATTATGAAAGAGGTTGACAAATCTTAATAACACAAAAATGATGACTTTTGTAAACATTATTTATTGAATTGTCTTACAGACTGTCTTGCAGAAGTTTTTAGTAAATTTAATACTGCTAAATAAATTTGGGATATTTTAGATGCTCAATTTAGAAAGAATGAATTGTCTAAAACTCATATTATTGGCAAATTCATAGATTTTAAATTTAATGAAAATATGAAAATCACTCCTCAATTTACTGATTTAAAAAATTTGAGATCTAAATTGACCAATGAGAAAATCATTGTGTGTGATCTATTTTTTGTTGGGGCGATTATTTATAAACTACCATCTGCTTGACACATTTTCAAAACTGAAATGTATAGAAAAATGTGTAAGTGAGACTGGATGATCTCAAATGATTCATTAAAATTGAAGATGAGAATTTAGTTAGGAATAACTTGGAAATAGTTAGATAGCAACAGTCAGCTGCTAACGCGATAACTAATTCTAAGAAATTTTCTAAGAAATTCAAGTCACCTAAAAGTGAACCTCAAAAATTAGTGGCCAAAAGGACCATCTCTAAGAAGAAAATGAAAAAGTACCACAACTATGGGAAATTATGTCACTTTATTGCAAATTATATATTCTCCCTATAGACTAAATCTGACACACTACAAAAGAAGCAAACATGCTAGTGCAAAAGACTGAGTTTCAAAATTTTGTTGCTATGGTGAGAAATAGTGGAAAGACTAGTACTTCTTTTCAATGGTGGTGTCACCCAAAAATCAGAGATGTGACGGTTCTAGGGTATAGATAAGTTTAAGGCCACTAAAAACCCGTAGAATCCCCTAAACATAACATGTGGCAAGCAAATAACAACATCTATATTCATACATAATCTAGAATTAGACTCATCATTTAATATAATCTTAACATGTGATATTAAATAAAAAATATAACAAACTTGTTCACAATGTATCAAAGGTACACTAGTAATCGTATCCAATATGAACAAGTAATAACCCAAACAAATATTTTCATAAACATATCATTACAGACCATTCAGAATACTATGAAGCTCTAAGAGTATTACAGTCCCAAAATAATAATTAACATTCAAAATAATCAGAGTCTATACTTGGACTAGCTTCTTGGAGGAAGGAAATCAAGAAGCTCTACCCTCGGTCTCTTGACCAATAACTCTAATGCCTGAAAAAAATCACAACAGGATGAGAGTGAGCTTTCAACTCAATGAATTATGCATATGCCATACCTATGATTCAGAAATCAAAGCTAGAATCCGAAGGCAATATCTATAACTAGAGGTAACAAGGATAGCAATAAACTCGTATCACAATACTTAGAATAAATTATCAAAGGTCAAATACATATCAGAATCATAAATTAAAAGGTGCCTGCAAGAAATGACACATCTCACATATATACATATATATAAGGTAAAGTAAATGCAAATGTCATAACAACAGACAATATAACATGAGTACTACGATCTCCATACGAAATAAATGTGCTTGCGCTAACACACCCTTAGAGAAACTTTATCCCCTCTAGGAAAGATTCAGATAATTTAGATTCTATTAGTTGAGTCACTAGTGTACACAGTTCCATGATTTATCACTCATAGGTAAGGCATTTTGACACTAATACATACTTAGTTTAGAATATAAATATTAGCACTAATAATAAATATTCAACAGAGATATTGTTAATCAAATGGATTAGGTAACAATGAACATTTCAGAATATTAGTGTTATAATATAACAGTCAGTTGGTTCTAAAGAAATAGGTAGCATACCCAACTCAATAATTATAAAAATGGGCAACATAAGATATTATAGGTTAAACAACATTTATTTCAAAGGGATTTAACAATTTAAATGAATACATAGATATGTTCATAATAGAATTTGGGTTTAATGTAATAGAGACAAATATAAAACATATACAATTATACATAGTAAATATGCATAATTCACCTCCAATAAAGCAAGCAATCCAATTCAAAGCTCAAAAAATTTTGGCCGAACTCCAATTAATTCCAAAGTTCATTCAATCTTCAAGCCTAAACACAATCCCAACAAAATACAAACTAGGATTTTCCCTACCCAACATCATCCATGTCAATTTCTTGCAATTATAGACTATTTAAAGTCTAATTAGATAGTACTTAGTGTTAATTTAACTATTACTAATAAAAATTTAAAAGGTTTAGAAAAATGGAGACTATTTACAATACTATTCATCCATTTACCCTAACTTCTCATCCAACCATTATCATTTGCCATAATTGCATATATTTACTATTCATAACCCATAATTAACTATTTAACAACCTATAATCTCAATTCACAACTAAAACAAAGTTCTAGAGAAAATACCTTATTATTTCCAAAGATGATTTTGGAGAAATCTTAACCTTAAAGAAGATTTAATTGACTTCTTGAAGTATTTCTCTTCCAAAATGAAGTATTGTTGAGGTTATTAATGTCTTAGAAAAATAAGTAGAGCATTCTAGAATTTTATAGTAAAGAAATGGAGAAGAAGGATAGAAAAATCATGCTGAAAAGAAAGAGGCAGCCTATTTATAGAGGTTTGCTATTGTTCACGTTAGAAAATTCACTCTGGCAGCACATGTTAAACTGGCTATATCTTAGGCTAAAGATATCCAATCACTTTAATTATTTTTTTCACTTAAACTAGACACATAAGAATATAATATATCCAAAACTCAAATAAAAATATGCAGTACATAATTTATGGTGAATTTTCAAATTTGAATCTGTCCCTCTGCAAGTACTATCCAAGCAAACATTATTTCCATAATTATATCTCAAAATGTACATATCTAATTGAAAATTTGATTGACAAAAACTTACTTTGTCCAATTCAGCCTCTAAAGTCCCCAAATTAATTGGATTATCTCAAACTACCTATAAAAATAGCAATTTGAACTAGTCCTGATCAATGTAAAATATCTCCTCTCACACATAAGATTTTACAAAAATAACTTAAAGACATATAGATGGGACATAACTCTACAACTTTCATGTTTTATACTTTTCCAAATTCCTTCTTTAAGACTATGAAAATAGAGCTATAACATTCTACTCACTTTCAAATATCAAAATCTTTAAAACTCTTTATAATAACCAATCCATTTCTCTTCTTCCTAAACCAATTCAGACCAAAAGAAAAATCCAAATGAAATCTCAAAGGTTACAGAATATCTAAATATTCTAAATAGACTACGACAACACAAACCAGAGCAAAACATAATAAAAATTAATTATGGATATCATAAACAATTCAAACTTATACATAAAATAAAAATTAATTACAAACACAACTCAAAACACATGCAGTGCAAATAGAGGATATTACATTCTTCCCTCCTAACAAAAAATTCATTCTCAAATTTAAAAAATTATTTTAAGAGTTGAACAATTTTGGCATCATGTTTGCATGCTGATTCATTCCTATATCTTTTACTCTTATTTGTACCATTCACAAAGTTAGCTTTTACCATCAAAAGACCCTCACATGTTCATTTCATACATTATATTAATAATACTTTTATCAATAACTTTTCATGTACTATATAACTGTCTTATCATTTTTTGCAATCCTTTACATCAAAAGATTTAAGGTTCCATATAATCGTTTCCATCACAAGCATATTACCCAAGCTTCATACTACTTAGTCCTTCACCCTTGCGAGTTAACTTTAATAGCTTTTTCAGAAAAGATATACTTATCACATAAACTTAGTCCTTCCATCAATGCTTCCTAAATTTAGTGGGATGTTCAATTCAATCGTATATTATCTCAATAGAATACTTATAGTTATATGCAACTCGGATCATTAACTATTATCAAATAAAAGTCCAAGCAAGTCACTTTACAATATTTCTTTCAATTTAAGATAAATTCAACTTTAACCATAATTACTCTTTGAAAAGCAATACTTTGCATAACATTAATTTTCAACAAAATATTTGCAAAATTTCAGTCATTAACTTTAGACAGTTCTCAAGCTCATGCTTCCACTAAACTTTATCTCTTAATTATATGATACGAAAGTTCTTTAAACTATCAGAACACAATAATCATTAACATAAATTAGTTATCCATATCTTATATGACCATTCATTAACCTATCAATTCAATTTGTATCCATACTACTGTGTACTTATACCTAAAATATAAATTATATCTTTAAACCATGAACTTATTGTAAAGACCCTAAGTCTTACATAGATCAAAATCTTCAGTCTATCATGGTAGAACTGGAACTTTATGCAATTTAATAGTACTTTCCATACTCACAATTTAAAAAATAAAGTTGGTAATCTAGTATTCCACTGCATTTAAACATTACCTTTTGTGATCGTAACTTAACTTGCTGTATCAGATATATCTCATATTTCTTTGAAATTCTTGTACTTCCCATTAATGATACTTGAACATACATTAGCGTTTGTCAGATATCTCTTATATAATCACTTTCCTTTGAATAGTTGGTTCCTTCACTTGATATATAGAAACATTTACTTTCTATTTTTATATTTCATACAATGTCAATCTGGATACTTCTTATAATCATTCTCGCAATTTCCTCTTTATTCAATCCTTGTTCAACTAAACATCTTGTATCTAGATTATCTGATCATTATAATTTCATGTTTCATACCTCTATCTATACTCTAAATCCATATAGAATCATACTAAATTAAATTGTCAATTTCGATATCAATTGCTGCCATATCATACTGAATTCAGTCCTTGAAAGATCCTCAATACTTATGACTCCAATCATGTTTTGTTATACTATATGCTTCATATTTTCTTAAAGCTTAATTTACTTTTCAATCTTATCCTTTGAATCTTTGATTTCTACATTATCTCAGTATTCTTACAATCCTTAACTTCCTTTATCTGTTATAAAAAAATACTTTCATTTACCATCAATAAACTATTAGTCTTTTTTTTATGCTTATTTCTTTAGAAATTTAAACTTCATACTTAAAATACCATAAACAAACATATTAGTCAAAATCATAAATACTTTTAGTTCTTTTCATTTTTCGATTTCTTTAAACCTTACATTAAGTATTTCTATCATTGAATCATATAGATGTTCATAGTTTCATACTTTATCTCAAGTTACCGTTAACCATATCTCATATCCATCATCACTGTTGCCATTGTCATAGCCATTCTTTACTTCGACTATTTTTTTTATACAAGTGGACAAAACATTCTAAACCATTGTATCCCTTGGTAATAATACAGATGAAGCTTATGAATCCTTAATTAAGGTACATATAACATACATTTCATTAGTAATCATATAGATATCAACATATAATTTCATATCAGATAACATATGTACATTCATAGCTTAAGTGAAGAAATACTCGTAGTACTCTCATTCAGAACTTGAGTTTCTTGTTGAACTAAATAATTATTCAAACAACACTTAGGTCAATACTTATTACACATAGCTCATTACATCATAGAGTCCATCAGAACATTAAATCATAATACCATTTATACCGCACCTCATCATATAACTATATATATATCAATGATTCGTAGTCTCCAATAATTTTTTTTTCATAATCTCTATAGAACTTCAGATCTTTACGCATATCATGAGTTTTGTCACAATTATGAGTCATCTCATTATCCTAATGTTCATCATTTAATCATTTTTAATTTATTCTTACATGTATTATTGTACACTCATATTAAAACCATAACTATCATACTTTCTATGGATGTGTCAAAGTATCAAAACTGATATCATAATCATACTCGAGCTGAAGAAATATTTTTGTTATGGTAGCATCCACCCTCTAGGGCAACTTTCCTACATGCAACAAAACAATATTGGCATTCCACTAGTGGAAGCACTCATAACAGACATTGGCTATAATTTCAAATCATGCAGTGATACAAAGGTATATCCAGGTTGCCAAAGACATAAAATCATCATAATCCATTAAATAAATTGTATGATCATATTTCAATCAAACATAAGCTTTTAACTTCCTCTAAATAGTTATAGCTCAATTTTTGTATGTCTGTTATTATACTCTTCCATTATCATTCTTAATAGTAGACTTTACCATACCATTCATTACTATTAGAATATTAATGCAAAAACATTAACCATTATCTTATCTTTTTTAATTACTACAAACCTCTTGTCTCTTCTCATAAGTATAGTACTGAGGGTTTGAATACCATAAGGTGTAAATTAACTGTTTCAATGCTTATCCATGTATCAAATATTGAAAAGTCTTATCTTTATTGTAATATCCTTGATTGATCTCTAGTGTTAGTTTAACATATTGACTAATATGAAACTTTCATATTCTTAACCTCTTCCACTCTCTTTGAATGAACAACTAACTTTTAAAATTTTTTCTCTGTTTCTTAGTTGTCCTTACTTCCATCTCTCTATTTTCAATCATTATTGCCTTATCCATATTCTTAGAGAAAATGTTGAACCATAAGGAACTAGTACTCAAGTAAAGGAACAATCAATCCTTTTCTGAATCTCTAAATTCATGTCGCCTCATTAGGCGCCAGTGTAATAGCATACTTACTCAAAGTGTTGAACCTCTTTGCATACTCAATCACAAACATCTCATAGGCCTCTCAAAGTTCAAGGCTCTCCCCTCTCTGGCCGATTTTCATAAGGAACTCATCCATCAGAATCTCATTGAAACAATCCCAAGTAATATCATCATCCTCTCAGAGTAAACCAACTATGCTATTCTTAATCCAATCACGACATCATTGTTCCTAAGGTAGCCCACAAACTCAATAGCTCTCCTATCAGAATTCCTTAGAATCATGGTTTTATCTTTAATCTCTTCCAATAAATGAATAGGGTCTACCTCAACCTTGTATCTCGGTGGCTTTACCTTAAGAAACTCCTCAAAAGATACCTTATCATCCTGTTGATCCAAAGGTGGCTGAGGTGGAGCCATAAGTACTGATCCAAAGACCAGTACTTCTTCTTAATGGTGGTGTCATACCCTAAAACTAGAGATATGACGGTCCTGTAGTATGAGTAGGCTTAAGGTCACCAAAGACATGTAGATCCCCTAAACGTAACCTGTGGCAAAAAAATAACAACATCTATGTTCATATATAATCTAGAATGAGACTCATCATCTAATAGCATCTTAACCTATGATATTAATATCAAAAATATAGCCAACTTATTCATAATGGATCAAAGGTATGCTGGTAATCCCTATCCAAAATGAACAAGTAGTAACACATACGAATATTTTCATAAACATATTATTACAAACAATTCAAAATACTATGGAGCTCTAAGAGTATTACAGTCCCAGAATAATAATTAAAACTCAAAATAACCAGCATCTATACTTGGACTAGCTTCTTGGAGGAAGGAAATCAAGAAGCTCTACCCTCAGTCTCTTGACCAACAACTCTAGCACCTAAAAAAAATCACAACAAAGGGAGAGTGAGACTTCAACTCAATGAATTATGCATATATCATACATATGATTCAGAAATCAAAGTTGGAGTCCGAAGGCATTATTTGTATCTAGAGGTAACAAGGATAGCAATAGACTCATATCACAATACTTAGAATAAATTGTCAAAGGTCAAATACATATCAAAATCATAAATTAGAAGTTGCCTGCAAGAAATGACACATCTCATATATATACATTTATATAGGTAAAGTAAATGAAAATGTCAGAATAACAAAAAACAGAACATGAGTCCAACGATATCCATACATAACAAGAGTACTACGATCTCTATATGAAATACATGTGCTTGCGTTAAAACACGCCTAGAGAAACTTTGTCCCTTCTAGGAAGGACCCTGATAGACTCTATCAGTTGAGTCACTAGTACACACAGTCCTATGATTTATCCCTCATAGGTAAGGCATTCTGACACTAACATATACTTGGTTTAGAATATAAATATTAGAATTGATAATAAATATTCAATAGAGATGTTGTTAATCAAATGGATAAGGTAACAATGAATATTTCAGAATAATAGGGTTGTAACATAATAGTGAGTTGGTTCCAAAGAAATAGGTAGCATACCTAACTCAATAATTATAATAATGGGCAATAAAATATATTATAGGTTAAACAACATTTATTTCAAAGGGATTTAACAATTTAAATGAATACATATATATGTTCATAATAAAATTTGGGTTTAACGTAATAGAGACAAATATATAACATATACAATTATATACATGGTACATATGCATAACTCACCTCCAATAGAGCAAGCAGTCCAATTCAAAGCTCAAAGACTTTTGACTAAACTCCAATTAATTCCAAAGTTCATTCAACATTCAAGCCTAAACACAATCCCAACAAAATGCAAATTAGGGTTTTCCTTACCCAATATCATCCAAATTAATTCCTGATAATTATAAACTATTTAAAGTCTAATTAAGTAGTTCTTAATCTTAATTTAACCATTACTAAAGAAAATTTAAAAAGTTTAGAAAAATGGAGACTATTCATAATACTATTCATCCATTTACCCTAACTTTTCATCCAACCATTATCATTTGTCATAGTTGCATATACTTACTACTCGTAATCCATAATCAATTTATCTAACAACCTATAACCTCAAATTATAACTAAAACAAAGTTCTAGAGAAAATACCTTATTATTCCTAAAAGATGATTTTGGAGAACTCTTGACCTTAAAGAGGATTTAATTGACTTCTTGAAGTATTTCTCTTTTAAAATGAAGCATTATTGAGGTTATTAATGTCTTAGAAAAATAAATAGAGTATTCTAGGGTTTTATGGTGAAGAAATAGAGAAAAAAGATAGAAAAATCGGGTTGAAAAGAAAAAGGCAGCCTATTTATGAAGGTTTGCTTTTGTTCATATTAGAAAATTCACTCTAGCAGCACATGTTAAATCATATATATTTTAGGCTAAAGATATTCAATCACTTCAATTCTTTTTTCACTTAAACTAGATATATAAGGCTACAATATATCTAAAATTCAGATAAAAATATGTAGTGCATAATTTATGGTGAATTTCCAAAATTGAATATGTTTCTCTATAAGTACTATCCAGACAGACGTAGTTTTCATGATTATATCTCAAAACGTATATATCTAATTAAAAAAATGATTTACAAAAATTTAGATAACACATAAATGAATACTTTTATATTTTACACTTAGTCCAATGCAGCCTATAAAGTCCTCAAATTAATTGGACAATCTTAGACTACCTACAAAAGCAGCAACCTAAACTAGTCTCGATCAAGATAAAATATCTCCTCACACACATAATAGTTTATAAAACTAAATTAAAGGCATATAAATGAGACATAACTATACAATTTTCATGTTTTATACCTTTTCAAATTCCTTCTTTAAGGCTATGAAAATGGAGCTATAATATTATGCTCACTTCCAAGTATCAAAATCCTTAAAACCCTTTATTATAACCAATCAATTTCTCTTCTTCCTAAACCAATTCAAACCAAAAGAAAAATCCAAATGAAATCTCAAAGGTTATAGAACATCTAAATATTCCAAATAGACTATGATAACAGAAACCAGAGCAGAACAAAATAAAAATTAGTTATGGATATCACAAAAAATTCAAACTTATACATAAAATAAAAATTAATTACAAAAACAACTCAAAGCACATGCAGTGCAAATAGAGGATATTACAAGTGGTTAGATATAAGAGCCATATGCCATATATGCAAGTGTAAGTTGCAACTTGATGATGTTACTAAAGTCAATGATACTGTTGTTGTGGCTAGTGGAGAAGCAAAGATAGTGACTCGCACTGGTACAACGAATATAGTATTTTCTTCAGGTAAAATTCTAACTATGAAAGATGTTAAAGTAGTTCCTGCCATTCTAAAGAATTTAATTTCTATTAGTCTTTTAGATATTGTTAGTATGAGTGCTTTAATTTTTAATAGTATAGTCACTTTATTTGATAACTCTCATTATTTTGACTGTGCTTTTTTAACTGATGGTATATATAGATTGAGTTCAACAAATTAAATTGTAAAACATATTAGTTCAAATCTGTTTGATCCTAAAATTTTGCATAATCGATTATGACATATGACCTATAAGAAAATGACTAAACTAGCTAAAACTCATAATATACCATTAGTACTTCGATCAGATTTAACAAATGTGAAATATGTGCTCAAACAAAAATTATCAGAAAATATTTTCATTCGGTCTCTAAGACTACACAACTTCTTGACTTAATATATTTTGACCTATGTGACTTTAAAGGTTTTATAACAAGAGGAGGTCAGAAGTATTTGGTCACTTTTATAGATGATTTTTCTAGATATTGTTATATTTATTTGTTAAAATCAAAAGATGAAGTATTTGATAAATTTAAAATTTTCAACAGTCTTGTTGAAAATCAATTAAATTTGAAAATTAAAAGACTTAAGAGTGACAGAGATGGAGAATACAAATTGACAAAGTTCAAAAAATTTTGTAACTCTCATGGTATAATACTTGAAACTATTGTTCCTTACTCACCTCAATCAAATGGCATAGTTGAACGTTGGAATATGACATTAATATAAATATGTTATTGACAGCTAGCATGCCTTTTTGTTATTGGGGGGGGGGGGGGGGGGGGAAAAAAAATTTAAA
>CANXYC012454998.1:0-10234 GCA_948193065.1 Aleurites moluccanus | reverse complement strand
ATTGAAAGCCAAGTTCAACCGAAAACCTAGTCCCCGAATCCTTTTTGGTTTCAAGGACTAGTGCATTTTTCCTTTGGGATAAAATTGGAGTCAAAATGGGTTTTTACCTTAAATTTTCCCAACAAAAATAACTTAAGGTGGTGACTTCAATCAAAATCATTTTCGAATAAAAAAGGTGCTAAGCTCGTCTCCTCCATGAGAAATTGCCCCCTATATGAGCGCTCCAATGCCCCAAATGCCCTCTCTCTTCTTCCTTTGGAAAAGAGCCGCGCGGGCCCGGACGTGGCGGTGCTCGGGCGAGGCCTCACAAAGGTGTAAAACATAAAATTTGTAGATTATATTCCATCTTTAATTCTGTAAAATGGTTATGTAAAATTCTGTGTGTGTAAAGAGTAATGCCTCCTTGACCGGAACCTGTCTGGTTCATTATTTTCTGTAGGAATCTGAGTATGTTTGATTTTTCTGGGAATGATTGAGACTGAATGAGCCAAAAGTGTAAAAATGAGAAATGTTCCTTTATGTGTTATGATGTTGGCTGTAAAATTTCAGGAGATTTGGATAAGTATAACTCAGTAGAGAGTGGAATTAATCAGGCCTGTTCGGATGAATTTTGGGTAGTAAGCAAGGTGAAATTTAGAAATTCACCATGGTTTGTGTAGTTATCCTTTTGATTTGAATTTTGTATATGTTGGACCTTTGAATTTCTAACTTAAGTGATAAAAAGAATCAGGGAGTTTGGATATTTGTAGCTCATTTGCGAGCTGATTCAATATAAGTTGTCGAGGAATGGTTCCAGCTTTCCAGAAACTGGTATTTGCGAGCCGGCAAATGTGAAGTGGCATTTGCTAGCCAGCAATGTGAGAAAGCGAACTGGAGAAGTGAGATTGCCGAGGTGGCATATGCGAAGTGGAATTAGGTGAGGCAAGTTTGGTGAAGAGGCATTGCTAAGGTGGCATATGCAAAGTAGAGTTAGGCGATGAGAGTTTGGCGAGGTGACATATGCAAAGTGGACATGCGAAGTGGGATTAGCGAAGTGGCATTGCCAGAGTGGATTGGCCAAGTGGCAATTGCGAGCTGGCTTATGCGAAGTGGCATTGCAGAGGCGAATTGGCGAGGTGAGCTGGAGAGCAAAAATTTTGAGGCAGTAGCCTATTTAACCAGTGCCCAGTAGCGATTTTTCTTCACAATCTTTTTCTTCTTCTTCTCTTCGTTCTTCTTCTGTTCTTCTCAGCTTTATTCCATTTATTTTCTAATGCATTAGTACTCAAAATTAATGTATTAAATCGCTAGATTATCACATTTGAAGGCTTCAATCTTCAGTTTCAAGCAGATTTTCTCAAGGAAATCAGTTTTGGAGAAATAAGATAATTTTTCTTTGAATGTCATTTTCTTGTTAGATTAATAAATTATGGTACTTAGAATAGTTAATTATGGGTATATAGGATTTATTACAAGCATTTTGAGGCTATTAATGTGGGAGAAATTAAAATTTATGGACTATCATGAATAGTAACGTGAACAGTAATTTTAAAATTAAATTCAAATTTTCTTTAAGAGATGAATTAAATTGATGTTGGAAATCAAAAATAGAAACTATAATATAATTAAAATTTTAAGGAATCATATTATGTATTATTGATTAAGGAAAACCCTAATTTTGAATATTTAGGGAAATTTTAATAGGAAAAGAGAACTCAATAAATTAGAGGAGATTATTGTTTGTGCAAGCTATTGAGGGAAATTCAAGAATAAATTTGTGTTGAGGTAAGTATGAACATTGCATATGCATATTGTTTCTTTGGAATGATTTGTCCAAGCCTTTCCGTCTCAAATATAATATTGTATTAATGACCTATTAATTAAAGTTTCCATGATATTCTCAAACAAATGATAATTGTTTCATGTGATTGCTATATTTATCTTGTAAATGACTTAGTCATCTTTTCTTGGATCAAGTTCATATGAAACCTATTCATTAACTTGATTAAATTTATGTTATATGTTGATGGTCTTGTGACCAATATGTTTCTTATGAAATTGCAACCGTATGACCCTATGGATAGAATGCTCTTCCCAATGAGAGTAAATTCATTGGTCCATTGTGCACTTTGGGAACCTAACTGATAGGATTTTTTTCAGTGTTCTACCTAGAGGGGACCATGAGCTCTAGGCGTATGCCTGGCCAAGCATGCGTTTGCGATAAGGTAGCAAGGACTACAGATATGCTCTGTTGTGATAGGTAGCAATGCTACTGATGCACTCTGTAGTTTTACCATGTAATTTGATAGTGCTATTCGATTGTGAGCACTTTTGTTCTTGTAAGCATAGCCAATTGATATTTTTCTTACCTATATTCTTTGAATTGACCTTTCTTTTAGATTGATGTATTTCTCCTGTATTGCATGTTTATATCTTACTGAGTTGAAGGCTCACTCCTCTTCTGTGGATTTCAGGTGATAGTGTAACTCGTGAGGGAGCTAATATAGAAGATCGAGCTTCTTGATTCATTCCTCCAAGAAGTCTCCATTGTAATTATTTTTTATTTATATTTATTTATTGAATTGTATTATGGTACTGTATGTATTAGGAGTATACTCTAAAGCTCTGTAGTTAGATGTTGAGGATGATAATAATTTAATGTCTAAACGGTTATGATTGGATTACCCTTGTTCCTTAGTGATGTGGGACTTATCTTTTGATCGGTAAGGAACAAGAGGAAATGCCTTAATGATATATATATATATAGAAATGCCTTAATGATATATATATATATATATATATATATATGTATGAATAGTGATTATCTAAATCTGTGAAATGAATGTTTTGATGATAATTATATCTGATGTAAATATGAATTGTGTATGAGATCCAGGATATGGGAGTTCTACGGGTTTATGGTGGCCTTAAGCCTATCCTTGCCCTAGGACCGTCGCACCATTGGAGTTGGGGTGTGACATGAGTACCTCTCGATATTTGATTTTTTATTAATTTTTGAGAGTTCCTTTACCCAAATTTCTATCACACACCTTAAATTATGGACTAACTAAAAATACATTGGAGTAAATACAATGAAGCAAAGGTGATTGAAATGGGAGATTAAATTGTTAGAGAAAGGTGAAGTAAAGCAAAATTATAAATATGTGCAAGTGGTAAGGGTATTTTAGTCTTTCCATAAGGGTGGTGGGACCCATTGTGGGACCCATGTTTTTAGAAAGCTCTTGAAAATTAAAGACCAAATATAAAATTGATTTCTTCCAAATCTTCTTCTAATGGCCAAACCACCCAATTTGAAAGGCTTCCAAAATTCTTTCAATTTTCTACTCTACATCTCCATCCTTCTCCACCAAACTTCTACATCAAAGGCTTCTAGGCTCTATTAAGTGTTGATTAAAATGTTTAGGTATTAGAAAAATGGTAGAAAGCTATAGGAAAGGAAGGTGTTGCAAGAAGAGAATCAAAGAAGATTAAGTTTCCATATAAGGTAAATTTCAATTCCTTGAATTCTATTTAGTTTCTATGAATCATATGATGAAAATAATTGGTATATTGATGAGAATTAATTGAATATATGGTTATATGATTAATTATATTTATGGTTTATAAGTTGTAAAATGAAGAAATTGAGAAAGAAAGGAATTGATTCGAGATGAGCTTAGATTACAAAAGAGTATGCTACTGAGGATTCTGAAATTCTAGGAATGAACAAAAAGTTGGACCATAAATTTTGTGACCTTAGAGATAGATTATGGAAAGATATAAAACATAAAATTTGTATCTTTAGATCTTAAATATATTCCTCTGAAACAGTTTTACAAAATTTGAAGTGAGTAAAGAGATATTAACCCCTAGGTAGTAATGGCTCGGATGGATAGCTTAACAAAAAATGCTACTGTGTTTTATTGATTTGAGGACCTTAGAGTCTAAATTAGGAAAAGTATTAAATATAAAAATGTATTATCTAAATTTTTATGAAATATTTTTACCATTAGATATATATATTTGGAGTTGCAAACATATTAGTAGGGTCTGCCCGAATAACTATGGCAGGTTAGTAGGGCTTACTTTAGATGACCACCATGAATTGTATAGTACCTAAATTAATCTGAATTTTGAATATGTTAGAAACTGAGATATCTAGTTTAAGTAGGAAAAAATTAAAGTAATTAGACATTTGTAGCTTAAGATAATAGTAAATGAATCAAGGCTGTCAGTAGTATATACTAAAGGAAAACCATAGATATAAACCCTAGAATTTGGGGAAAAACTTAAATTGAGTTAATTATTAGAAATTGTAATAAAATTAAATGTTAATATGATGTTTAATTGATTGTAGTACAAAAATAAAATGGAAAAGATGATGAAAATGATAAAGATGGACATATGTGCTTACTTGGAGCATTGAAATTCAAGTTGTGGATTTTGGCCAAATTAGCAATTGATGTAAGTTGTAAATATGATATTATGCATTTGTATAATCATGTTTAAAAATAATAGACCTCATTTGTAATTTGTTAAGTTTTGGTCGGATGGCCTAAGTCCTTGCCTCTTTGAATTTTTGCATGATAACCCTATTTTGTGGAGTTAAATTGTTTGAATTTTGATTAAGTTTTGAATGCCTATAACTTTATTTGGATTGGATATTTGATGATTATTGATATGGCCAATTGATTATTATCTTAAAATCTTATCATTAGATTGCCTAAATGTTACACATCAAGTGTTTGATAAAATATCTCAATGAACCAAACCTTATGCCTACCAAGTTGTCTATGAAAGACCTAAATGAAATGATTACCAAATTTCCATTGGTACCTAACCTTGGCCTAATGTCACTAGTTTGATCTTCCATAAGTTTCATTACTTGCTCATTGATATATTACTAAACCATTATTTCATTAGAATACCAAATGGATTGGATTGGATTATTAATTGTTGATTATGGATACCTTTATTTAAGTAATATTAGATTGAATCCCAATGTGCTTAACATGTGCTAACATGAAAAAACTTCCTTACCGATGGAGTAGTGGGTAAATAGCATCGGCATTGTGCACAATAATTATTACACTAGACCCTAGCTAGGAAGGGGATTTGTCCCAACCATAAGGTTTGATCAATCTTATATCATTATCATTGGATTTGTTATGCTACTTCATAGTAGCATTATTGGATTTACAATCGCTTAACTCTGTCATGTTTTGCTATTGTGAGTATGCTACTGATTTTGATACCTTAACCTTATTTCATTGGTTAATATGATTAATTCTTATTTATCTTTATCCTTATAATTGCTATTATGGCTTGTTCATTCTTCATTGGGTATTCCCTTAATAGTTGGTGGGCTACCTATTTATTTGATACTTTATCTTAAATGTGTAAAGGCATTTTTACTTTTCACCGAGTAAGTGTAATGGCATTTTTACTTTTCACCGAGTAATTTTACTCATCTCTTTAGTGATTTATAATTTTCAGGAGCAAAGAGAGAGAGAGTAGCAGTAGTTCTAGAGGTTTCTTTCTTCAACTACTGGAACCAATCTTTATTATGTATAGTATAATATTCTAGTTATTTACTTTTATCACTTTAGAAGCTCCATGACGTACTATTGAAATTAAACTAACACATTTAATTATAATGTTATTAATGAATTGTTAAATATACATGTAATGTGATGTGAATGTAAAATATATTGAAGTTTTGTGGAATGTTATAACTATAAAGTTGAGATTATACGGGTGGTGTATTATTGGAAGTGTATATTTTTCATTGTAGATTGTGTTTACTTGATAAAATGATTGATGAAAATTATATTCATTTATAGCTGAAATGTTGCTGAATGAACATTAGTCATTGACTGAATTGTGGTTCTAAGGGTATTGATAGTGTGAACTATTTCAATATTCTAGGACTGTCATGCTCTAAAATTGAGACGTGACAGGCAATCTCTAGTTGGTTGCTTAATTATATTTCCTTTCCTCTTTTCTTTTTTCCTTTTTTAAAAAATCATAAAATATTCATTTTAGGTTTAAAATTAAAAATAAATAGTCAACAAAATCGTTATAAAATGTTCTTTATTTTTACATATTAAAAATTAATAAATGAAAACTTTTAGATTTAGTTAAAATTAATTCAATATAAAATTTATTTCCAAAAATTCTAAAAAAATAATAAAATTCTTATAAAATAGGATTTTAAAATTCTAAAAATGAAAATTCTAAATATAATCTAGGGAAATAAAAATAAATTATTTTATTTTCTTAGAATAAAAATAAACTATTTATAAAATATGATTTTAAAATAAATGAAAAATAGGGTCTTTACAATCTTCTCCCTTAAGAAAATTCATCCTCGAATTTTAAAACCAAATCCTGCACTTGTTTTTTATACCAAACTTACCACACTTCCACTGTGCCACTATGATATACTACTTTAAACCATTCAGTCCACTAACCCACCAACTCCTAAACTCTAATACCCAAGCTAGCTACACACTTTGACATTGTTGAACTAAGATGAAACTTTTATCTGACTTCGGTTGGATTGATGTAAACTTCAAGGCTAAGTTTATCGTTTCCACTTTTGGAGACTGAGTATGCACAGATACCCTATAATGTGAAATCAATGGCTATTGCATCGAGCTTTACTTAAATAGAGAGGCTATCATCTGCCTTCTTAAATGGCGCCACGAATCTAACAAACTTGTTAAGTCCATCTCATCTGTGAAAGCATATTACACATACACATAAAAACAAATAACAATTACAACAATTCATAATCTACGTATAACGCAGAATTGGAGACATGTACTCAACAAGACGAAAAGAAATCCTATGATGACCATCAAGGACTTCTCCAAATCTAAACATATTATAAGTCGTATAACCTTTACTCTATACCATCTTTGTCATGCCCCGAATCTGAGGGCACGTGATCTGCATTAGGAAATTGGAAAGCATAAGAATTCTAGAACTCGTAGTGAGCTTGATTAACTACTAAACGATAAAACTATGATATGGGATAAATGATAAAATTGATACCTAAATTATAGTATTTTTTATTTTGACCACTAATCGAAAATCGTTACAGGTTAATACTTAACCTTTGACAAATGTTTCACAAGATGATCACTTGTCAAAAGATTCACCGGATCAGAATACGTGGCGTACACACAAGCAAATGATGATGATAGAGAATGCCACATCATTAACACGTGGGAAAATGAATATGACTCAATATCCACATCATTGAGGATAAGAATACATGGCGTACACATAAGCAAGTGATGATGATGGAGTATGCCACGTCATTGACACATGGAAAAATGAATATGACTCAACATCAACGTCATCGAGGCTGTTTAGTAGAAATTGGGGCCCATTTGCATAATAATCTCTCCCATCTGGCATTGAATGTAGGACACGTGTCGGAGAGAGAAAATTCAAAAATTTTTCTCTCCCATCCCATCGATCCTTTCTCTATTTCCCTTTCTCTTTTTTTTCTTTCTCTCTTTTTCTAACTTCCTCTTCTCTTCATTAATCCGTTTGAACTCAAATTAATCTCTCATGCTCCAAAAAACTAAAGCCATATGTTTGAGATCAAATAAAGAAACTTGATTCTAATATCCTAATATTGTTTATGTAGTTAAATTAAGATTAAGGAGCCCTAATTAGACCTAAGTGGATAAAAACCAAAAATTGAAACCATATATTAACTCATCTGGATATGATGCAAGTAATAGTAACCCATTGCAGGTGTGGGCTTCCTTGTCTGTTGAAGACATCTTGGATGGGAAAAAACTAAGAATGAGGTATTTTAGGTAAGGGTGAGCAAAAAATCGAACCAACTGAAAATCCAAATTGAACCGAATCTAATTCAGTCAGTTCAGTTTGATTCAAATTTTAATTTGGTTCGATTAATTTTTAGAAACTTTGATCTATTTGGTTTGATTAGATTCAATTTTCTTAAGAAAAATAAAATAATCAAACCGACTAATATATATATATATATTTGAAAAGATAAAAAAAAAATAACTGAATAATAGAACCAAAATATGTCAGTTTGGTTAATTTTGTAAAATTTTGATTTGATTCAAAATTAAGTTCGATTTTAAAAATTTATATGGTTAGATTAATTCAATTTCTCAAAATTTCATTTCGATTCAAACTGAACTGACTGAATACTCACCTTCTAATTTTAGTTTCATAAATTACATGGAGGTAAGTGTTGTATTTTGGATTTTATTTTGCTATGATGTTATGATTTTTGTTTCTGTTGCATTTTAGGGTATAATATGTGTTGAATATGTGATTGTAGGTTGGTTTGGGATATTGCAAATTTTTTTTATTGGATTGATCCATCAACCAATATAGACAAACATGCCATTGATTAAGGGTTAAAGTTCTTCAATACTGGATAAAGAAAGGAGGAAGAGGTACTTGAAGATGAATTATTTATTGAAGTAAATGGATACAATGGCCAAAGGAAGAAGAAATATTGTTGCCTTTTCTCTTTTGTTGTTGTTATTTTTTTTGTTGGTTTGTAAATGTAGGATAAATGAGTTAGCTTTGTTACTAGTGATTAGCATGAAAATGTATTTCGTTAAGTTGGCCTTATGAGATTGTAAGTGGAATTCTTATTTGTTAATTATGTTTAAGGTCAACTAGTTATTTTGCTTATATTATATATCATCTTAGTTTGATTTTATTTAAATTTGATTTGATTTTGAATATTGTATAATTTGATTTTATTTAAATTATCATATCATCTTAGTTTATAATTTTTAGCTACATGTTTTAATTACCTTTTTCACTTAATTTTTAGCTATATATTTTAACTATATTATATACTAAAAAGAAAGATGTGATTGACAAGAATATAATAAAAAATTGTAATTGGAAAGCTGTTTATTTTAGATTAAAAATACAACTTGGTATTTATATAAGATGGTGTTTGATTTAATTAGTCAAAAGCAATACATTGAATTCCATTATCTGCCAAAAAACTGTACCTAATCCCTGAATTAGGTACATGACATATGAGACAATTCCCCACATGTCAAATTCCTAATACTAATTTACAATACTATATTGTAAAAGTCAAGGGAAACATAACAAAACATAGCTCACCATCCTTTTACATAGCCAGTGGTGGAAACATGAGCTAACAAAATTAAGTTTAAGCAAACAATTTATAAAATATAGATTTATAAAAATATTATCAAAACTGTTCAAGATACAGTATTCTTCATATTGCCAATATTGTTCTCAAGTTCTGCTGCAGCTATAATTCTTCAATTTCTTACTTGTTTTTGCAACTGAAGTCCTTTTACCCATTTGGTCCTTTAGATGATGGTTTGACTTCTCTATTCATATGTCTTGTAATGGGTCTTATTTGCAAGCCAGATCTGCAAGTCTATAAATGTCTTTTTGGTTGCTGGTGAAAAGCTTCAACTATCAAAGGTTCATCATCATCTTCTTCAGCTGAATCCAAATCATCATCCACAAGTTCTACTATTAACCTATCAATATCATCTGGTTGCTCAATTGTCCATGTTGGATTAACCACCTGTGAAAATGGTGGTTATGACATCATATGTTGATCTTCATTCATGTCTTCATCAGAATCTTTAAGATTTACAAATATTTCTTGCATCAAAAGTAAGTAAACAACTATGAATCATCATTAACATTCAAACAATCATTCTCAAAGACAATTTAAGATGTGTCTACCCATACCTGTAAAAGTTGTTGGGATAAAACATCATGTACATTACTAACATTCTCTTTAGATTGTGATATCTGCAAATAAAAAATAACCATATAAGTGTCTCATACTGAAATAAAAAGTTAACTAAAATAACCTCTATTTTTACCTCTAATTTTGTTGACATCTCAGTTGGAATATGGTTTGAATCACTAACTGTCACACCCCAACTCCAGTGGTGCGATGGTCCTAGGGCAAGGGTAGGCTTAAGGCCACCATAAACCCGTAGAACTCACAAATCATGAATCTCATCATCATCATATAAATTACAATATCATATATTATTATACATCTATCATGTCCATACATATAATTAAAATCAATCATATCTTTCTATTATCATTTCATATCTTTCTCTTGTTCCTTAATGATCAAAAGAGACATCTCACATCACTGAGGAACAAGAGTACCTAAAAGGTAACAATCATACATCAAAATATACTAGTATCCTCGAATGACTAACTACGGAGC
>CANXYC012454652.1:0-17927 GCA_948193065.1 Aleurites moluccanus | reverse complement strand
TTTTAACCCGATACTTGGCCCAATCCTTTCCCCTATCCCTAAGCTTCAAATTGATACCAAATAGTCCACCTAAAAATGATCATAATATAAAGAACCAGAAGCTCCTCAAAAATCCTAAAATGGACCAGTAATTTGACTTGTCGTTTGCACTAGCGAAACTAGGACCCGGCGGGCCCATTTCTTTACTTTGGCCAAAATGCCTATATGATACTGGTAATCTGAAAATGAGTTGTTATATGTGGAATTGGGACATATTTGTGAACCTATACCTATTATATGAGACTTTTACATATGATATTATAACAGGGCTACTACGACGATGTAGCTGGATTTATTATCGACCGTGTGCACACTGGTACCTTATTTGACCCTTGCTAGGGAGGGGAGCTATATTCCCTAGCCGTAAGACTCAATCACTCTTAGTAACTATTGGTTTCGCGCTATTGTGCTATATATATATTGGTTAGCACGAATGTGCATATTTGACATATTTGACCCTATTTACCTGTTATATCATATGCAATATGACTCATACTACATGTTATTATCGTTCACCATATTTTGAACATTTCATATGTTATACTTATAGTTCATCACTTGTACCACATATTTTCAGTACTATTTGTTCTATCATTTGCTATATTGCCTCTAACCTTTTCAGGTTCCGGTTCAGCTTCAATGGTACATAACTTTCATGCATTTTTGTATATAATTACTTACTGAGTATTTTATACTCACCCCCATGGATTTAAATCTTTTCAGGTGACGGTGAGGTCTGAGTTCCACGGGCTCATCTTTCTTCGTTGTGGACATTTTGACATATATATGTAAATATTAGAAGTTAATCTTTTATCCAAATTTTGTGTAGTAGCTCCATGGTACTATAATCCAAAGTATAAGTATTTAGATTGATATGTAAATATTTATCTATGTGTGCATGTTAATATAGTTGCCTATTTTGGTATTATAGTAGGTATGATAATGATGATGGTTTATGTTGTGAATTGAGAAATATGGATGAATTGATGATGTGGAGATGGAGTTGAGTTGAGAAATGATATTGAAAGTGTTTAATTGACAAATGGTAAATTGGCATGTTAGAAATACAGAGGAAACTCTGCTGGATTTTAGGTAGGACATTGGCATAATGTATATGTATAAGATTTGGCATGAGGTATAATGGTGTAACATGAATGAACTTGTGTGATAAATGAACTATTAGAATGAATAAGGTTTATGAGTATTAGCTAAATTTGTATTAGGGGTTCATCGAGGTACTGGTAGCCACAGACGGATCCCGCACCCTTAGACCGTCGCGGCTCCCTAGTTTGGATAGTGACAAAGGTGGTATCATGTTATTAACATATATAACCCTTGTACCATAGAGCATAGGTATTTGTATATCGTCAAAGTATAGTCATCGTCATTAATTTATATTCTACGTACCGATATGAAATTACTCTTTCTGATTTGATTTTGTGTTTTCTTATAATATGTGAGGATGTCTCAGCATGCTACGGGACCAGATTTTCCCGCAATTGAGAGGGATCATAGAGAGTTGAGTGGTGAGGCGGAAGTTGCCTCTAATGCCTTAGTGCAGGTGACTGAACCATCTAAGAGTCGTTGGAGCTATGAATCTTATGTGGTGGGGGATGCACCCTGGAGGCAGGAAATGCAGGAATTTAGGAGGGAAATGTTACAGATACTACAGACACATTTGGCAGCACAGCCTGCACCAGTGCAGCAGCCTCCTCCACCACCTATTCAGCTTGAAATACAGCTTGAGGCACCCCCAGTACCAGTTGACTATCAGAGACAAAGAGGTCACTAGATTATACCCAAGGGTGGGGTAACTATGTCAGAATTTAGAAGGTTTCAGTTGCCCACATATACAGGGGAATATGGCATGGATCTCAGTGACTTCATGGAGGAGGTGGATAAGGTTGTTAGGAAGCTACCATGTTCTGATGCCAGAATAATAGAGTCGGTGGGTTTATTGTTACAAAAGGATGCTTCTACATGGTTTGATGAGCATATAGATGAGAACATCCATAGTGATGACCCGATGACCTGGGCTTAGTTCAAACAATGATTAATGGATGAGTTTTTGACCGAAGGGATTAGATCAGGGAACATTATTAAATTTGAACAGTTAAAGCAAGGCAATCTTAGTGTTCCAGAGTATGCTAGGGAGTTTAGACGATTGAGCAAATATGTGAGGAGGATAGCCCCGACTGAGGCAGACTTGATTAGCAGATTTAGAAGAGGGTTACATGCTTCATTGTTTAATGCCCTGCTAGCCATGGAATTTACCTTTCTGGGTATAGTTATTGATAAAGCTACATAGATGGAAGCTAAATATAGAGAGGAGAGATCTAAGAAAGACCAAAGGAAAAGGGGTAGAGGTGGTGAGTCTTGGAGACCTGGAGAGGGATCTTCACAGTAGCAGACAGTTCAATTACCTCCCTGGTTAGGACAGTTAGTTCCATCTCAGAGGTAGGGGAGACCTCAGTATAGAGAGCAGGGAGGGAGATTTATTGCTCCTGTTTACTCACAAGGCTCTAGTAGGCCCCGACAAATGACCTCATAGCCACCTATTTGTAGACATTGTGGAAGGAGGCACATAAGGGAGTGCCGGTGAGATTGGGAGCATGTCTCCAGTGTGGAGAGTTTGGCCACTTTTATAGAGATTGTCCTATGTGGACTCCGCAGCCGGCAAGCAAGTACAGGGTCTCAGCCGACAGTTCAGTTAGGCAGAGGGAGACCCGGTAAGGGGAGACCATCAGGTGCAGGTCAGACATCTGGCCAGTCAACTGCCAGCAGGAGTCAGGGGAGAGTTTTTGCGATGACCCTACAGCAGGCCCAGAGTTCACATGATACAGTTGTTGGTATAGTTTCTATTAACTTGATATAGTTTCACCTGTATATACTGGGAGATTAGGGATTGATAGGAAACCACTACTGATACCATTGGATGTTGCCACACCCGTAGGGGGAAATATCATTGTGGGTTTTCGATATGAGCATTGTGCTGTGACTATATGTGATCATGTGTTATATGCTGATTTGATTGAATTGCCTATGCTTGAGTTTGATGTCATTCTAGGCATGGATTGGTTGATAGCCCATAAAGTTGTGATTGATTATTTTATGAAATGTATAGATTTCAAACTTGGCGATTGGGAGACTTTGAGCTTCTAAGGGGAAGTAAATAGATGTTCATCCGGTCTAATATCCGTGATTGAGGAGAGTCGATTGATTCGGATGGGATGTGAGGCATATTTGGCTGCAGTAGTTGATACTACTAAAGCATCAGTTGTATTGGATGATATTCCTATTGTAAGGGAATTTTCGGATGTGTTTCCAGATGATCTACTAGGGTTACCACCTAAAAGGGAAATAGAGTTTGAGATTGATGTAAACCTAGGTACCGATCCAGTTTCTATTGCACCGTATCGCATGGCTCCACCTAAATTAAAAGAGCTAAAAGTGCAGTTGCAGGAACTCCTTGATAAGGGGCTTATCCGTCCTAGCAGTTCGCCCTGAGGAGCTTCAGTTTTATTTGTTAAGAAGAAAGATGGGTCACTTCAGATGTGTATCGATTACAGGTACTTGAATAAAGTGATTGTGAAGAACAAATACATGTTACCGAGGATTGATGATCTCTTTGATCAATTGCATGGAGCTTGTTACTTTTCAAAAATTGATTTGAGTTCAGGGTATTACCAGTTGCGGATTAAAGCGGAGCATATTCGAAAAACTGCTTTCAGAACCCGATATGGCTATTATGAGTTCTTGGTACTGCCATTTGGGTTAACGAATGCTCCTGCAGCCTTCATGGATTTGATGAATCGGGTATTCTGACCTTATCTTGATCGGTTCATCATTGTCTTTATTGATGATATTTTGGTGTACTCTAAAAGCATAGAAGAGCATGAGGAATACCTCAGAATCACATTGCAAACTTTGAAAGAGAATCAGCTTTTTTCAAAGCTTTCTAAATGTGAATTCTTGCTGAATGAGGTGACCTTTTTAGGGCATGTTATTGGAAAGGACGGTCTTAAAGTTGACTCGCAAAAAGTTGAAGCGGTCGCAAATTGGCACGCCCTACCACAGTGATGGAAGTGCGTAGTTTCCTTGGTTAGCAGGATACTACTATTGGTTTGTGAAGAATTTTTCTAAAATTGCTTCTCCTCTAATGAAGCTAACCAAGAAAGATGTAAAGTTCTAGTGGGATGATAGGTGTGAGACGAGTTTTCAGACTTTGAAGAACTGTCTTACGAGTGCTCTAGTTTTGGCACTACCTATTAAGACTAGTATGTTCTCTATTTATTGTGATGCTTCCAAAATTGGTTTGGGATGTGTATTGATGCAGGATAGGAAAGTAATTGCATATACATCTCGGCAGCTAAAGAAGCATAAGGTGAACTATCCCACCCATGACTTGGAGTTAGTGGCAGTTATTTTTGCTTTGAAGATATGGAGACACTATCTCTATGGGGTGAAATGTGAAATATACACTGACCATAAAAGTCTTCAGTATCTTTTATAGCAGAATGAGTTAAACCTACGGCAGAGATGATGGGTAGAGCTATTCAAGGACTATGATTGTCAAATATTTTATCACCCGGGAAAAGCAAATGTAATAACAGATGCTTTGAGTCGTAAGTCGATGGGAAGTTTATCACATGTATCGGCTATAGAGAGGCCTTTGGTATAGGATCTTCGAGAGTTATTTGCTATGGGCCTACAGTTTGATTTGGAGACTAGAGGGCAACAGTCAATACTAGTAGCATAGTTTCAGGTGAAAACACTGTTACTTGATGAGATTAAAAGTTCTCAGAATACTGATCCACAGTTAGTTCAGATTAAAGAATTGTTACAAGAGGGGAAAGCTCCGGATTTCTTAGAAGATGGAGGGGTAATGAAATGTAAAGGGTAATTATGTGTACCAGATGTGAAGGGGCTTCGGGAACAGATTATGCGAGAGATACATTACTCTCCTTATACAATGTACCTAGGTACAACAAAAATATACCATGGTTTGAAAGCCCATTACTGGTGGCCAAATATGAAGGGTGATGTAGCTCGATGTGTATCTACCTATTTAGCTTGTCAATAGGTGAAGTTTGAACATCAAAAGCCCTCTGGTTTACTACAGGAGATAGAGTTACTGGAATGGAAATGAGAGCAGGTTACCATGGATTTTATGGTGGGACTACCACGATCTCGAAGGGGTTATGATTCAGTGTGGGTAATAGTAGACCATTTGATGAAGTCAGCTCACTTCCTAGAAGTGAAGACTACCTATACTGTTGCACAATATGCTCAGTTATACATTGGCAAAATTGTGTGATTGCATGGTGTTTCGACAGTGATTATTTCTGACAGAGGTACTTAGTTCACATCCCGATTCTGGCAGAAATTTCAAGAAGCACTGGGTATTTAGTTGCATTTTAGTACAGCTTTTCACCCTCAAACAGACGGACAATTAGAGCGTACGATTCAAACATTGGAAGATATATTACGTCTCTGTGTTCTAAACGTTAAATGTAGTTGGGATCAGTATCTTCCACTGATAGAGTTTGCTTTTAATAACAGCTACCATTCCACGATTGACATGGCACCATATGAGGCATTATATGGCCGAAAATGTAGATCACCCGTGTGTTGGGTGGAACTGGGTGAGAAACAGTTAGAGGGGCCGGATTTGATTCGGAAGACAATTGAGAAAGTTCCTTTGATCAAGGACAGAATTAGAACAGCTTTCAGCCGACAGAAAAGCTATGCGGATCCGAAGAGGAGAGATGTACAGTTCTCCGTAGGTGATCATGTGTTTTTGAAAATATCACTTATGAAAGGTGTGATGAGATTTGGAAGAAAAGGGAAGTTGTCCCCTCGGTTTATAGGGCCTTTCGAGATTCTTGATCGGATTGGTAGTGTATCTTATCGGTTGGCCCTCCCGCCGAATTTGAGCCATGTGCACCTGGTATTCCATATATCTTTGCTAAGGAAATATGTGTCAGACCCTTCGCACATCCTTCAGCCACAGGACATTGAAATTGACGAGGAGTTGTCATATGAGGAGATCCCAGTGGAGATAGTAGATCGACAGATTCGTCAACTTCGTAACAAAGAGATTCCGATGGTAAAAGTACTGTGGCATAACAGGAAAGTAGAGGAGTGTACTTAGGAGAGTGAGTTGGAGAAGAGGAAGAAATACCCTCAGCTCTTCAGTGACTCAGGTATTTGATTTTAAACCTTGCTAGTTATTAAATTTGAGGATGAATTTATTTGAATTGGGTGGAATGTAACACCAAGTCCTAACCGAGCCTAGTATAGTTAAGGACCTTTGGAAATTTCTATCAATTTATTTGAAATTATTTTGATATTCTTACATGTGTATTTGATGTTTAATTTTTTGTTTGTATAAATAAATAATGGTAATAAAATAAATAAATAAAAATAAAATAGCCAAATTAGGTTACAAAAATGATAGGACTTAATTGCAAAAGGAAATAAAAATTAGGGATTTAATTGATATTTTATAGGCACCCAATTAAATCAAAAGTGTAAGAGGAAGGAGTGAATAGCATTTTCACTCATCATGATTCAATGGAATAAAGTATTGGTGCATTTTAATCCAAAGGATGCATGTATAGGTTGCAAAGTTTACTTTATGAGATTGAGTGTAGGTGATTAAGTGGAAAAAGTCCACTAACTTATTAAATAATCAAAACAAATATGTATGTTCTTCTTTTCCATCCAAAATTGTGACCACCAAACACAAAAGAAGAAAACTTCTTCTTCTTGGTTCAGCCATTAGAGGGAATGAAGGTTTTGGTGTCAATTCTTGAAGCTCGAGTAGAAACCTTTATCAAATATCTTCCTTTTCTTCAAGCATAGCACAAATTTCACTTTGGTTGGAAGATTGGTTGGATTAGGGTTTCGGCCACTTCTAGGAATTTGAAGGTAAGTTTAAATTTCTGGTTGTTTAATGATTGATTAATATTTAAATGTTGATTTGGAATGTTAAATTGAGGAATTAAACATCTATTGGGTAATTTGCAATGTGGCCGAAATGAATGGAGGAAAATTGGGGAAAAAGGATTTTTGGTGCTTCAAAGGAACAATTGAGTGTATAAATGATGTTAAATGGGTTCAATTAATGTTAATTGAATGCTTAAATTTAGGTTGAATTTCAATTTTAGAATGGTCATTGAAAGAGAATGGAAATTAGGGTTTAGGTGTAAAATTTCTTTTAAATTTCTGTAATTGAATGTTTGAATATTTAATTGATATGGTGAATTGATATTTGAATGCTTAAAATTGAAGAACAAACACAAAGGAGGAAAACCCCCCTTTTGGCCGAATGCCATAGGTTGGGGGAAACTTGCAATTGGCTTGGTTTTGGTGAAATTGATTGGTTAGATGTGTAATTGGTAACTTGAATTGGTAAATTGTAAGTGTAATTGGAAGATTAAATATTGGATTGAGAAAACCCCTTTTCACCGAACCTAATTAGGGCAAAAATGAGAATTTGATTTGATCATGTGTAATTGATCTTAGAATTGTTAAATTGATGTATTTAATTGTTGAATTATGAAGTTGAATTGGAAAAATTAAGCTTAAATGGCATATCCCTTGTAGGCCGAATTGTATTTGAACTAGGGTTAGGGTTTTAAGGTCATTTAGGTGTACAATTGGTTAAATGTGTGTAATGTGTTTGCTTGATGGGTATTTGATGCAAATAGGAAGTAATTGGTATGTTTGGAAATGAGTTTGAATGGAGTTTGGGTCTTTATGACCTATAAAGTTCAATATACTTTGGCATGAAACCTAGGCTTGAACGTAAGCCCAAACTTGCTTTAATATGTTAATATATATATGAATTAATTTATTGTATAAAGAATATGAGGTTTAAATATGTGAAGCCCAAGTTAGTCTTTGGCTGAATGGCCTATGTGTGTAAAAAGGGTAAATTTGTCATTTGACAGGGAATGTGACCATATTTGATGTGTATTGTGTGTATATATGATGATTTGAATTCTTACAGAGAGAATATATATAAATATAGGCGAGCCTCCCGAGGAAGGGACCAGTCGTGCAGTCGTCGCGTCCGTTAGGGGGTCTTCGGCTAGCTAGGAGCTATGTGTCTTGGCTAAGCTTGGATGTAAGTTTTTACATACAATTATTGCATTTATACATCATATGGAAAAACATATGAATTTGAATTGATTGGATACATAAAAACCCTAATTTCATTTGAAATGTCCAATTGGCACCTAAAATGACCCTCCGAACTGACCTTAACTGTCCTAAACTTCCAACTGGTTTAATTTGAAACCTGGAAAGTATTTTAACCCGATAATTGTCCCAATCCTTTCCCCTATCCCTAAGCTTCAAATTGATGCAAATATTCCACCTAAATATGATCATAATATAGAGAACCAGAAACCCCTCAAAAATCCTAAAACAGACCCGTAATTTGACTTGTCGTTTGCGCTAGCGAAACTGGGCTCCGACGGTCCCAGGTCTTAACTTTGGCCAAAATGCCTATATAATACTGGTAATCTGAAAATGAGTTGTTATATGTGGAATTGAGACATATTTGTGAAACTATACCTATTATATGAGACTTTTACATATGATATTATAACAGGGCTATTACGACGGTGTAGCAATTTTTACTGTCGACCGTGTGCACACTGGTACCTTATTTGACCCTTGCTAGGGAGGGGAGCTATATTTCCTAGTCATAAGAGCCAATCTCTCTTACGTAACTATTGGTTTCATACTATTGCGCTATATATATATTGGTTAGCACGATTGTGCATATTTGACATATTTGGCCCTATTTACCTGTTATATCATATGTAATGTGACTCATACTACATGTTATTATCGTTCACCATATTTTGAACATTTCATATGTTATACTTATAGTTCATCACTTGTGCCACATATTTTTAGTACTATTTGTTCTATCATTTGCTATATTGCCCCTAACCTTTTCAGGTTCCGGTTAATCTTCAATGGTATATAACTTTCATGCATTTTTGTATATAATTACTTACTGAGTATTTTTTACTCACCCCCATGGGTTTAAATCTTTTCAGGTGACGGTGAGGTCCGAGTTCCACAGGCTCATCTTTCTTCGTCGTGGACATTTTGACATATATATGTAAATATTATAAGTTAATCTTTTATCCAAATTCTGTCTAATAGCTCCATGATACTATAATCCAAAGTATGAGTATTTAGATTGATATGTATGTATTTATCTATGTGTGTATGTTGATATAGTTGCCTATTTTGGTATTATAGTAGGTATGATAATGATGATAGTTTATGTTGTGAATTGAGAAATATGGATAAATTGATGATGTGGAGATGGAGTTGAGTTGAGAAATGATATTGGAAGTGTTTAATTGACAAATGGTAAATTGGCATGTCAGAAATACAGAGGAAACTCTGCTGGATTTTGGGCAGGACATTGGCATAATGTATATATATGAGATTTGGCATGAGGTATAACAGTGTAACATGAATGAACTTGTGTGATATATGAACTATTAGAATGAATAAGGTTTATGAGTATTAGCTAAATTTGTATTAGGGGTTCATCGAGGTACTGGTAGCCACAGGTGGATCCTGTACCCTTAGACCGTCGTTGCTTCCTAGTTTGGGTCGTGACACCAACCAACTCCACTACTTTAGTGTCAGAACAAGGTAGTCTCCTAACTACCTTCTCAACCTCCTCAAGAAAATCAACTGGCTCATCCCCTTTGTTGCCCCTAAACTCTGGCAGGTTTAGCTTCAGAAAGCTAAACATAGATACTCCGCCCTTATCTATAACTCGGTGGCCTCCCTGTACAACAGGCTCCCCAGGAACCACAACTTGTTGTACATAAGCTGGTGCAATTGGCACTGCCTCTGGTGCAATAGGGGGTGGCACTGCTACTGGAACTGGAGATGGTGGCATATTTTGACATTCCCGCCTTAAATCTACCAATTCCCTACGTAACTCCATCATCTCTACACTCTAGGGGTCATCACCCCTCTCTGTATCCTCTATAGTCCGTCGGGATCTGGATGGACCCTCTGAAATAGAATACTCTCTGACTAAAGACTCATTGGAGGCTACCTCTGCCTCACAGGTATCCCTGTCTCTATCGTCGAACATCTCTATAAACTGTCAGAAAAATAGAAAGCATACTCAGTATATTACAGAAACACTGAATACTAACACATATTAGACGAATATAGCAAAAGACAATACAGGAATTCCTATGCTCCATGGTTTATTTAACTCTACCCATTCTGTACTTACTCATTATTCCTCTGTAATTCAGGTACTATTCATCTTAACCTATGCTCTGATACCACCTCTGTCACGATTCGATTTCAGATCGCGACGGTCCTAGGATGCAGGAGATGCCAATGGCGACCGGCACCCATAGAACCCAGTATCACATGCAAATATCTATAATCCAAATTGTTAATTTACAATTCATTTTGTCATTTTATAAACTGTCTATAATTATAATGTTGTTGGCTGTAACATCCATCTTAACATGTCATATCAATACTCATACTCCATAATATATCATATATACATGTTCATAGCCTAACTAACCCATACATGCCCCATGGAGTAGCTATATCATGAACATCCAAAATACTGTATTTAATATAATTACATTGCTATAACAGTTTGCAGAAATCCACAGAGAGTCAAAAGTTGGGATTCTGCTATTTACTCTGCACCTGAAAATGGTAAACAAGTAAAAGAGTGAGTATATAAGATACTCAGTGAATCTAATATGAATCGCCAATAAAAGTAATTTGGATCAATAATAAATGATAACAAAGGAAGCAATGATGACAATCTGTTCAATATAATCAGATTATAGAATCAATTATAGGTAATGACAGTAAAGTCAAAGCTCATATCCATAGAATGGTATCACATGGGTAATACAAATATAGGGCCATGAAACACGTAAACTATATGTAAACACACAGTCAATCTCATATCAATAAACATAAGACTGATAAGGTATTATGGCTAGGACCAATAACCCTTCCCAGCTAGGGTATCAATAAACAAAGTGCACATTGCCGACAGTATGTACCCACTATCCTATTGGAGCGGTAGATCTGTCAAACCGCATTAGGATCAATACAAGTATGAAACATGTCATTAGATACCATTATGCAACAATAGTATCACCAAGTAACAATATCTCAATACCAATCATTTCAATGATTTCAAACCATAAATTGAGAACTAAATCATGCATTCAAGATAGGGTATCCTAGGGTATTACATGTAGAACCCATCATCACATCTATACAATCACATACTATACAAATCAATCTATAGTCATATACTGATATAAGCAATATTCATTATGTTACTCTGTCATTCATTCTATTACTTTCTATAATTACCATAATCATATACTCATATACATTATATTCCAAAATATCTCATGCACTTATATATATACAATCTGTCCATACCATTATACAATACCCATGGAGCATCTAATACACATATATAAAGATACAGTGTTTTAAATTAATTACACTGTCTTCAACAGACTGCAGAATTCTTTGAAGGAACAAAAGTCAGGAATCTGCCTCCTACTCTGTACCTAGAGATGGGAAACAGTGAAAGGGTGTCACACCCCAACTCCAGTGGTGCGACGGTCCTAGGGTAAGGGTAGGCTTAAGGCCACCATAAATCCGTAGAACTCACAAATCATAAATCTCAACAACCTCAAATATATTGCAACATCATATTTTGACCATACATTTATCATGTTCATACATATAATCAAAATCAATCATATCTTTCTATTATCATTTCATATCTTTCTCTTGTTCCTTAATGATCAAAAGAGACATCTCACATCACTGAGAAACAAGAGTACCCAAAAAGGTAACAATCATACATCAAAATATTCTAGTATCCTCGAAAGACTAATTACGGAGCTCTAGAGTATTATCCAATACATATTTGTATCATAATACCATAAATAAATACACAAAATATCTCAAAAGACTTATTACAATGAAACTTCTTGGAGTAAATAAGTCAAGAAGCCCGATCTTCTCTATTAACCCCCTCACGAGCTATGCTATCACCTGAAATCCACAGAAGAGGAGTGAGCCTTCAACTCAATAAGATATGAACATTATTCAATAAAAACTGAATTTACGAAATAAGGAAGAAGGGAAAAATCATGAAAATCACTGCTGAGGGTGCTGGGGTTAAATAGGCTACTGCACCTGAAACACGCTAACCAGCTCGCCAAACTGCCTCGATAAAGCTCCCTCGTCGAAGCCAGCTCGCCATTCCCACTTCGCATTCCCAGCTCGCACTTCCAACTCGCCAATCTTGATCCAGCAATGCTACCTCGCACATGCGGCCTCTCCAGACTCTCCTCACAACTCTTCCTCGCATATGCCACCTCGGCAATGCTTCTTCGTCTCTTCGCCTCTTCGCTTCTTCGCGAACTGCCACTTCGCACATTCTCTCTTAGCATAATGCTTCTTCGCAAAATGTCACCTGGCCTAATCCTCTTCGCTTTTCCTCTTCACCAATTGATACCTTGTCAAAACTTACCTCACCACTTCGCCCTTATGCCACTTCGCATTGCCAGTTTACAAAATGCCTCCTCATATTTTGTTGGCTCGCTATAACAAATTCTTCAAAGTTAAATTCCTGCTTGAACATCCCATACTTAGCCAGCTCGCAAATGAGCTACAAATATCCAAACTTATTAATTATTTTTATCACTTAAAATCAATATGCAGGGGCATAACATAACAAAATTTCAAATCAAAATAACCAATACACAGACCGTAGTGACTCTCCAAAATTCACCCAGACTCCTGCCCCAAAATCCAACCGAACAACCCTGATACAAATCACTCTTAACTGAGATATACTTATCCAAAAATTCTGAAATTTTACGTCCATATTCATAACACAAAAAGGAACATTTTTCATGTTCACAATTTCAGCTAATTCTACCTCAATAATTTCCAGTAATTCCAAACAGACACTGTATCCCTGCAGAAACTCTCAACCAGACCAGCCTAGCTCAAATAAACACAACTCATCACATACACAGAATTTTGCCAAACCATTTTACAAAATTATAGCTAAGACATAAATTAACAACTTTCATGTTTTACACTTTACCAAATTATGTCTTTAATAACATGAAATCATCATCACAAAATCCTGCTGCATCAATAATCAAAATTTTCTGAAATTCTCAACATTCTTATTAAAATTTTTAATAAGTTCTCCAAACATACAAACATCAATAAAAACACTACAAAATGGCAGATATTACAGATGGTGAGTATATATGATACTCAGTGAATCTAATATGCATCGACCAATAAATAGATAATGGAATATTAATAAGCAATAGGCAGATGAAATAAATGAATTAATCTGCTCAAAATCTCTGGATACTGAATTAAGTACAGAATATGACTGTAAGTCAACAATCACATCAATGGAGAATATATCACATGGATAAAATATATAATGACAGATATAGAGCCATGAAATGCATAGAATATGTGTAAAACACATATCACTCTCATGTCAATAAACATAAGACGGATCAGGTCTTATGACTAGGACTGATAACCCTTTCCAGTTAGGGCATAATAACAATACATTGTGCATAATGCCGACAGTATGTACTCACTACCCTGTTAGGGCGGCAGCTCTGTCAAACCACATCTAAATCAATAGAAATAAAAAACACATCAATAAATACTATTTCACAATAATGGCATCACCAAGTATCAATAATTCATCATCAATCAATTCAATGAGAAATAGAATCAACAGAATATTAATAACAATTGATTATACAATGACTAAAGGTCTAGCAACTAACAATGGGATCAAACATAAGTTGGTCATTTACAGACAAAAAGTTGACGCAATTGACATGCCATTGTCATTGGCGATGATGGAATTCAAATGGTTGGCCTATGGATTTTTGAGCTAGGCATTTTATCGAACACATTGTGTGCAACATTGAAATGACATTTTGGTAAGGTTTGGGTGCAACATTGATATTGTCCCAAATATCAATAACAACACATATTATAAGCAATTCCATAGGCATTATATACACATCAATAAATAACATTAAATGGATCAAATTGGCTTAGGAAAAGCAAGCCAAAATGAAGCAAAATCAAAGGCAATTTTGCCACATTAGGGTTCAGCCACTTTGGCCCTTTTGGAGGTGAATTCCAAACATCAATTTAATACTTTAGGCATGTTATAGAATGCGTAAAAGACTCACATAACACTCCAAATTAGTTAGCAAATTGGTTTGCCACCAATTCCTTCAATTTCCTTAAAGTAGGCAAAATGTGCAATTTTCTTCAATTGAATTTTCTACAACAATTCAACCATAAAATACTCATAAATTAACTTCCAATTAACTTATTATACACTCAATTTACACATACTAATCCAATTTCAACAAATCATCTCATACAACTTAGGTTTAGGATTTGAAAATTGGGCAAAAATGCTATATGCATCAATTGATGCAATTTAACACATTACCCAATCTAACTAACATCTAATAACCCTAAATCAATCGTGAAATCAAACAAAGCAACAATTTACCTCAAATTGATGCTTTGGCCAAATTCTCCAAGTGCTCTGTTCTTGAAAATTTATTGATTTCCAAGGTTGCAAATGGATGGATGATGAAGAATATGTAGTTTATTTCAAGTTTCCATGGATTTTCCTTAGCAAAATTGAAGAAAAATCAATGAAAATGGGAGGAAGAAATTTTGGACAAGGAAGATAAGAAATGGCCAAAAATTTGCTAAGTGTGGCTTATATAGTAAGTCACATTTGGCAAATTTCACTTTGGTCCTTAAACTTTTCTTAAATTGTGCTTTTGCCATATTTTCATCTGTAATTTATTCTGACAATTTTATCAGAATTTGAATTTCAAAGTGAATATTCAAACATCTTATTTTTATTAATAATTTATAATAAAAATAGTTTCAGAGCCGTTCTGAAATTCAGACAGTCCAAATTCTACTATACCCCTAAAGTTCCATTTATTTACGGTTTTGCCTTCGCTTACTATTTTATTGTTCCTAAATATTTTTCACCTCTTTATTTTTACTGTATTTACACATGCATATATATAATCATTTACCCTCTAGTCAGAATCAGAAATTCATCTGTCAACCGGACTGCTATTTTTGCGGCAGCAATATCGACACGGAAAATTTTCAGAAAAGTATTTCGTTTTCACTCTAACTAAGTTTTTAAAATTATCTTTAGTCAGTTTGGTAATTTCAAACCACATACTGAGAACTTTAATCATAAAAACATGGTAAGCTTTTCTAGGGTATTATAAGACTTGATTCCAAAGCCTTCTTGTACACCATGTCCAAAGGCATACCCAAATCAGTAAAGGATCTTCTCTCAAGTCTCATCGGGGGATGGTTGGAGATGGCAGCAACTCTCCGCCTTTCTGATTGGAGGGAGTATTGTGGGTATAGTGGGTGTTCTTTCTATACCTTGAACTAGAGGATTCTTCTTTGATTTGCCTACTTTAGATCAAATCCTCTATTTTGAAGCAGTGGCGATGAGGGATTTCAAATATGGCAAATATTCGGTTAGGAGATAAGTCTGATAGCTTGGAAGAAAGTTCTTGATGATAATGTCAATCTACTCCTGCTCTATGGGCCAGTTCATCATTTGGACCGCCTTTGCCCTCCATCTTGTGAGGAAAGTGGAGAAAGACTTCATTTGTTGTTGCTTGGTAGTCTCTAAATCCCTTCTAGTGATGTCTACCTCAATATTGTAATGATATTGCTTGACAAAGGCATTGCAAATATCATCCCAAGTTTTCTTGAAGCTGGTGTCCAAGTCAACAAACCATCTCATTGCAACACCTGTGAGCGACTACTAGAACAATTGAGCAAGGAGCTCATTGTCCACCCCCAACGGGTTCATAGCTCCCACATACATCTTCAAATGAGTCTTTGGACAAGTGGTGCCATCGAATTTGTCCATTCTAGGCATCTTAAATTTTGGAAGAACCCTAGCATTTGGGAAAAGAGTAAGAGCATCAACACTAGTGAGATCTTATGCTTCTTGATGTTCTTTAGAAGCCTTTCCATAGCTTCAAATTTTTCCATCAGCTTTTTAGTTTCGGTCTGGTTGGAGCCTTCTCCTCTATGAAAAAGATTCGGGGAGAAGTATGGAGTAGTTTGACTATTCAAATTGATAGTTTGTGTGGGAAGGACAACGTCAGGAGCTTTCCCATTACTCGTCAAATCAATACCAGGATTTGGTGGAAGGGATGTAGATGCATTAGGAGCATTGGTTTGGTGGACACTTGTTCCTTGACCCATTTTTGTTTTTAGCTCATTAAGGATGGATTGGCGTTGTGTATCAAGGGCATGGTCTAAAGCAATACGAAAGTTATCCTCTTACTTCTTAAGTAATGTGGCTAAAAGTGTCTCTATGGCATTCATGCCAGGTGCTGTGATTTCCATTTGAACCTTTCAAAAGAAACATTTGGATCAGGTCATGATGGTCCAAGCAAAACCTAAACAGGGGTGGAAAAGAAGGATCTAATCTAACTAAGGCTTGAAAGTTTGTGGATGGTTTAATAGGTTCAAAGTTTTTAGGCTTTAGGTTGACCATTGACTCATTGGTTCTTAGTCCACAAATGTATGAGTGCATGATTATACATGTATGCATATATGCATGTGTATGAAGAAATTGGTTCACGATGACAGTTTAACATTATTATAGTTCATAAGCCCTAAGGTCTAAGGTCTAATATTCATTATATGAAGGCTAGCTAGTTTGGTTTAAAGGTACCTGTCACACTAGAGTAGTGATATACCTAACCACATGTGAAATAATGAGTTTCATATAGGTCCAACAGTACTACTGCTCATTGCACTCCAAAAAGATTAAAGATTCATCGCAAGGTGAATGCTTTCGCTATCTTCCAACATACTCAAAGAGAGTTGTCGGATCAATGCTACTTGTTATCCAAAGGTTGAATTTTGTAACTGGTTATGTAGTGATGTATGAAAATCAAAGTTAAACTAAAAGCCAAGTAAAAAGTCTTTTTGAAAAAAAAAAAAATTCAACCAATTAGTAGTCCTCTTTAACCATTGAAAAAGTTTGTCCTTAGTGGAGTCGCCAACTATGAGGCCTCGCTCGAGCAACTCGTCCTGTCCAACTGAATGGAATCGGGAATGTTCATTTGGGATGACTTCTTATGGATTGAGATCTGTAACACCCTAGCTTAAGGGCTTAGAACATAAGTTGCAAAAGGGCAAACCTAAGGTTTTCTTTGTTTACTTATATGATATGTATGATGCATGTTTGTGCTTAAATTGAATGAATCTGCATGTTTAGACAGTTTTACACATGTAAAAGTACATCAAAGGCTGTTAGGAAGAAATTGGAAGAAACTTGAAATTTTGTGAACTGGGGGCAAAATAGTCATTTCGCACCCCTTAGAGTTCTTATGGAATTAACAAAATATTTAAAGGTAGAAAATGGTTTAAAGGAATGTAAATGGTGTTATTTAGTTTATTTGAAGATTTGATGAAAAAATAAACCCGATTGAAAATTGTACCGGGTAAGCTCCTTAATTGAGGTGCTTCGGTTGCACTAAGGGCATTATGGTCTTTTCCTTTGAGGTACAGAATTATACTATGTATGCAACCTTATGATGTTAGTTTAGGCTTGATTAAATCTAGCCATTGGATCAAATGATGAAGAAATGGACGGTTGGATCAGTAGGTTGCAAATTTGCTATCATAAGCTAAAAGCATTGGATTTTTGCCATTGATTTTTGATTTGGTGTGGCAAATGT
>CANXYC012454601.1:0-14930 GCA_948193065.1 Aleurites moluccanus | reverse complement strand
GCACCTCAAGCACCTCAATTGAGCTGCTTACCGGGAACTGTTTTCAACCGGGTTTATTTTTCTGTATAATTTTCAAATAAAGAAAATAATGCCATTTATATTCACTTTTATTCTTTTCTTTCTTCAAATATAATGCTAAATTGATAAAAACTCGAAGGGGCTTTAAAATGACCATTTTGCCCCTAGTTCACCAAAAATTCAAAATTTCCCGATTTTATCCTAACTGACTTTAAACAATTTTTATACCTAAAATTAAGTCATATAACATGCATAACTATCAATTTCACGCATATATACATCATATGAGCATATTATAAAGAAAAAAAAATCCTTCTAAGTCCCTCTTAAGGGTCTCTATAGGGTTTAGGTTGAGGTGTTACAAGGGTGCATCCCCTATCAAATCAGACTCAGTTCGTCTCCGTGACTGGGGTGGCTCAGAATGTGTTCTCCATAGGGCAAATGTATTAGAAGCAACCTCTGCTTCCTCACTAGATTCATGAAATTCACCCTCATCAATAGGCCTAGCACGTCTATTTCCCCTCTCTGACATTTTAACACACTATTACAATTCAAAACAAAACAATCTAACACATATAAGAATGTTTATATCATAGGTGCGCAGAATTTCAAATAATGAAGAACATTTGTCAATTTGACAATATAAGAAAATCCTAGATTCCATGGTACTTCTATTGCTACTAATATGCAAACACTACAGGTTATATAAACCTTTATCTCTAATACCACCTTTCATACACACCAAATGCATAACATTCCATCATTTAAACCTATTAAACATCAAAACACAATTCCATTTCCAAGCACCTCAAGTTTCGGCCAATCTAGTATTCCATTCAAATGGATTTCTTTCCATTAATTAACTACTAATTCATATCAAACACATCAAATATAACTCATTTGAATATAAATTCCATCAAAATCACACTTTTGATTCATACCTTTTCCTACTAGGGTTTGTTTTCCAATCTTTGAATTTCTTCTAACCTAAACACATTTTTGTCACCAATTAACATCAAAAAACATCTTAAGAACATAATTAAACCAAAAGAATTGCAAAATCACTTACTTTTCCAATAGTTCTTCCAAAACTTCAAAGCTTTGATTTATCAACTTTTCTTGATTTTTCTTTGAATCTAAGGATAGATTAGTGTTTAGAATGATGAGATTAACAAGTTTAAATCAAGAAATGAAAGAAAACAACTTGTTTTGGTGAAGATTCAAGGTGGACGAACCTAATAATGGAGGAAAGAGAAAGTTTGGTTGGTGAAATGGTGAAGAATGATGAAGGAGTGGGAAAAATCTAACTAAAAATCAAGTGTACAATCCTATGCATTGAGCTTATGGTAAAAACTGTGAAACATAGCTTACTAACCATTCAATTCTTGATCTTTTCATCTAATGGTTTGATTTAGGTTAGCCTAAAATGATACCATAGGCTAGCATACACCAAATAAGTCCATAATTCAAAGGAAAAGACTAAACTACCCTTAGTTCAAATGGAATCCCTATTTGAGCAGCTTTGCCATGAATTATTTTCTACCGGCTTTAACTTTCCAACCATAATTCAAATGATCATTAAACCTCTATTTTTCATGTCATAATATTCTCTTTTATCCTCAAATATAAGGTTAAATTCCATAAATAACTCAAAGGGTGTGAAATGACCATTTTGCCCCCAATTCATCAAAAACTCAATTTTACCTTATTGCTTCCTAACAACTTTTAAACCCCTTCTATTCATTCAAATACATCATATAACATGCATACATGCCAAATTCAAGCAGAAACATATAAAAATTCTCAACTGTCAAGTCAAATTAAAATTCCCCCTAGGTTATCCTTTGTGGCTCAAGTTATGGGTTTAACTGAGGTGTTACATCTTTGATTTCACATTTGGACAGTTCGACTTAAGGAATAACAACCTTGAATGGCTAACATCGGATGATTGACTTGACCTATTCAGCTATTTTTTACCAAGCAGCAATTTGAAGGATGATGGCTTTTAAGAGACGTACCCCCATATAAGGTATTGTGAGGCCTCGCCTGAGCACCTCCTCCCGTATATCTAAGGGATCGGAGGAATGCTCTCATTTTTTTTAGGGAATGATTTCTCATGGATCGATGGGCGACCTCAATGCCCTTTCTTGGAAAATAATTTTTTTTTTATGTTCTAAAGTCGCCACCTTAAGTTATTTTTTTATCGAGCAAATTTAAGGTGAAAACCTAATTTGACTCCAATTTTATCCCAGAGGAAAATAAGTGCACTAGTCTTTGAAACCAAAGAGGATTCGGGGACAAAGTTTTCAGTTGAACTTGGCTTTTAATTTTAATGTTGATTTAAAGCATTTTCATGAGCAATTTATATAGATGCATGAACAGATTAATGAATGGATGAAAGCGATAAAATAGTTTTAGAGCGCGGTATTTAAATTATTACAATTCAGGAATCTCAAAATATGGGATATCGACTCTAGCCCTTATGGGTTCTAAGTCGATCACACATTCCCCGAATAATACATTTAATAAAAATAAATAGAAAAGAGATCTCTTTGATCCCTTTGGATTTGAAGCTCTTAGATAGCTTGCCTGCGTATCCCTTTGAATGGGAATCAAAACCCACGCAGTTCTCCCTTCTTGCGAAGAAGGGTTGATTTATGCCCAACTTATCATATTTTGAACTCTTTATTTTGATGCTCTATCAAATAAAGGCGATTCACTTATTTTGATTCTTTATCAGAAATAGGGAAAGTTAGGAGACGATACCTGCTCCTTTGCTTTTTGGGAAGGCGGCGGTCTGATTGTCCTTCCTAATCAGAGCTCCACTTTGGATCGGTTGAAGCCCGGGGAGACGGTCGGATTGTCTTTTATCTGATGATTCAAAACAAAATTAACAGAGTGATTTTGTTAGAAAATGATTTTTTAGGCTCCATGCGCCCCGAATTTAGTCCTTCTTTAGTTCAAAAAGAACTAAAGAAAATTGGGCTCCACTCGCCCCGAGTTTGTTATTCTGTAAACTCAAAGAGAGTTAAAGAAATAAGCAAAAATCGGTGTATGAGAGAGATAAAGGAAATCCGAGAAGGAATGTCAACTTCAAGTGATTTCGGTGTATCAAATTATGAAGAAGGTGCCTCATATTTATAAGCAAAGGGTTGCCACCAGAGGGGGGCGGCAGCGCCATCATGGTCTTTGGCGGCGCGGGCAGAGAAGGAGGGTAGCATCCAAAAGGTGGCACAAAACATCAAGGCGGTACCGCCCTGCCCTGAGGGTGTCCGGGTCTGATTCTGATCTGACGTATTTCTGAGTCCATCTGAGTGCAGGTTTGGTTTTGGTGAGTGCCAGTCGGGTTGGCACGAGTCCGAGGGGTGCGAAAATCCAGTGTTCACAGCTACCCCCATCACGGTCGTCCATTATGGATGACAGGAGTGATTTAAGTGAACCGGGTTGTTTCTGCCTACTTGGGTCATAAGAAATGCATTTTGATCACATCTTGCGAGGTCTGGAGGTATGTGATTGCAATCTGACATGCTTCAGACAGTTTTCAATTTTTCTGACATTTTTCTATTTCTGTCATTTTCTGAATTATAGAAGCATCCCAGGTCTGATTTGGGCGAATGATAAGTTGATGGATAGAGAAAAATCATATGAATCCAGCAGAACTGTCGGCACTTGATTCTGACTTGAACTGCTTTGAAAAATGCTAGTTACCTTGTTTTTACCTACAACGGGGATATAATGGTCATTTTTAAGATTCTTGAATTCTTTAAATAGGGGTGAGGCTTTCTCATTCCCTTCACTCTCATTTTCACTTTTCTCCCTCTCTCTCTAGCTTTTCTCTCTCTAGATTTTCTCTCTAGAAATCTTTTACTCTCTCTCTCTAGATTTTCTCTCTAAATATATGTCTACTCTCTCTCTAGATTTTCTCTCTTTATGGCTTCATAATCTGGAAGTGCTACTAGCAATAGGAGGCGATATGGCTATGAGGCGCCGCGGGATAATCCTAACTCGAAAAATCTGCTTCAAAAACCAGAACAGCACGTCTTATGGGAAGGCAAAATTGAGGTATTTTCCTTTTTTTTTTTTTTTTTTGCTGAGTGAATTCCTTTGCTTTAAAAAGCACTGCATTTCAGAATAGGGGCGCCAGATCAAACTTGGCTTATCCGGTTGATGCTCTATCAGTCGAATCTCTAATAAAGACCCTGTTGGAGCCTACTGGCTTTGTGTCCTTCCTGAAGGTCAAAAGAACCCTAAGAGTAATGTAGCCTTGATCAAGGCCCTGGCTGAGCGGTGGTGGGATACAATCAACACTTTCCATTTTCCATGTGGGGAGTTGACTGTTATCCCGCTTGACTTGTCAATGCTGACCGGACTGCACTTCGGGACCCATCATTTAGATCTTTGCGATGATTGGAGGGTTTCCTTCACTCCTGAATATATGATTCGGCTCATAGGTCAGGATCCGCCCCGAGATCGCATATCGATACCTTGCACTTGGCTTCAAGCTCGGCTGAGAGATATGGAGCCATTCACTGATATGCTATTTGATACTGCAATTATAGCTAGGATGATGATACTGATTCTGGCGGGATGTACATTTGGACACACCCGTCGGGATACTATTAATCTGAACATTTTGCCAAGTTTGCTAGATGTGACTCAGCTTGGTGGGTATGATTGGGCTGGTGCTATTCTGAGCACCATATATCGGGAGATGTGTGATTTGTCTCGGGGAGCTTTCAATTCCTTTGGCGGGACTCACTTCATTCGAGAGGTATGCTCTTTGCATCCCTTGTTAAATCTAAAAGGCACCTACTGCACCAATTATAAATTCTGAACTGAGAGGTACTCTCTATACTTCTTCTAAAATTCTACTAAGTCTTTATGAGTATTTTCCAATGCTGGCTCCCACTCTTAACAATCCCAGGCTGGATGTCTTCTTGGCTGGTATCCAGTGGAACAGGGAATATTGGACTGGGCCTGGTATACGCGAGTTTAGGACTATTCGAGCAGCCTTTAACAGCCTTAACACCTTTCAGGTATCTTTTGACTTTACCTTATTCACATTTTCTGGTTTATGCTCATCGTAACTCTTTTGCAGGTTGTGACAAAACCTTACATGGATAGGATGTAGCTGATGCCAGTAGAACTTCATCCAAGTGCCATACTGGCTTGCTCTTGACTGTTACTTCGCTCTCCACACAACAAGCTATACTACCTGGGAGAGAGAGTCCGAGTTCAGACTATCGGCAGGTGGGTAGTTCCGACACACCCACCAGTTGATATAAGGTGGAATATGGACATCCATGCCCCTGATGAGGCCTACACCAGTCTTTCCATACATCTGTATGTGACTCATCAAGATAATTATGTGCTATTCTATCGCACTCAACTGATGGGACCCATTGGTGATCCGCGTCAACGATTAAGACATCCGTCTAGCTCTATTAGACCTTATGTTATTCATCAAAGTCAACTCAAAGCATGGGTGCATCAAGAGATCCTCCTTCAACTAACCCTAGTGTTACTTCTGGGACGCGGAATGATCTTGATCGGGTCGCGTTGGGCCCTAACTTCTGGATATCTAAGAATATCTTCTACACCAGCGCTCATGGCAAGATGCAATCATATCGTCTTCCAGATGCAGATTATCCTCTTGCACCAGAACTACTTGATAACATTGAGGTATGTTCATGTTCTTTTTCTTGGCTTTGCTTTCAGAAATGATTCTTAAGCTCGCAATATCTCTTAGCTTTGCTTTCGAAAATGATCCTTAAGCTTGCAATACCTCTTAGCCTTGCTTTCGGAAATGATCCTTAAGCTTTTGGCTTTTTTTTTCTGTAGGTTAACATGGAATGGATTTGTCACACCTATCGCGTGGGATGCAGAATGGAGTTAGCTCTGTCGGGCATGCTGACTAGACTTGATATTCAGGCCGAACCACCTCGTCAATCGAAGGACCCCCATCTGCGTTGTCGAAGAGACTAGTGGCCTTTTTTAGCACTTTTTTTTTCTTGCACTGTTCTGTTTATGCTTATTTATAAACAATGATGTACGAATGATGTATGCTTTATGTATTCATGTATTTATGATATTTTAGTTGATTACCCATGTTATGAATGCAGACTAAGAAATGTTGTGTAATACTATTTTATGCCTAAATGCATTTAAATGCCTAAAAATGATAAGGGATTTCGGAAATGTCCTAAAATCTCCCAGAAAACCCCATAAAATTTGAAATTACTCAAAAGACTCTGTAGGAAAAAAGAAAAAGAAGGCGTTGCTGTCGAGATGAAGGGGCAGTGCCGCCCTGGCACTATTTTGGAGATTGGCGGTATCGCCACCACAAAGAAGGGATGCCGCCAAAGGCTATGGCGGCGCCACCCACACTGGGTGGTGGCACCGCCTTAGCCTGCACGTCCAAGCCAAATTGGGCCGATTTTTTTCTATAAATAGGGTCCAAATCTCTTTCAAAAATCATTCTGCCTCTCCTTGTCACTCAAATTTCCCATGGAGCCCTATTATAGTTACCATATGTTTTTATGGACCAAAAACCTAGACAAAGTCGACAAGATTAATTTGGGCAAGTATGGGATCAATTCTGTTCTAACTTTGAAAGGTGTGAAAGTGGATTAGGATTTTCTAAGGGCATGTCTAGGGTTTTGGGATCATGCTAATCATATATTCCGATTTAGGGCGAGCATGGAGGAAATGTGCCCCACTTTCGAGGAATTCAGTGCTATCTTTGGAAGTAATCCGAATGACACTCCAGCTGTCCCAGAATATCGGGTTAGATACTTTCACTCTTTCAAGAGGCTTCTTGGATTGGGACAAGAGCTTGCTAGCTCTATGGTCATGGGAGACCAAATCAATCTGACAGTAGTCACAATTGAGTTTCAATATCCAGAAGATACAGGGGATATGGTGAGATAAAAGCATATGATGATAGCCTTAGTTCTGTGTTTGACTGCTGGATGCCTATTCTTCAACTCACCTGGTTGGGGAGATGTTTGAGTGGTGGAACTGGTTGCTCAGATGGAGCGAGGGTGCACTATTGCCAGTCTGATTTTGGCAGAGACCCTACAGAGCTTGGATGGAAGCTATAGAGTTGGAGGGCCTTGGTCTGTTAGCCCAGTCATTTTGCAAGTAGAAATGTCTTATACTTCCTCCTCACATTTTTTTCATTTCTTTTTAACCTTTTATTTCTCTTCTAGGTTTGGCTTAAGGATCACCTACAGGTGGTGGCTCCTCCAGATAGGATGCCCTATTTAGCTGCATAATACTGCATGAGGAGGGCTCTAATCCGCTTTGGTTCAGAAAAGGAGTGGACCTCCTAGGTTTTAGGGCTGGATTCTGTAGATCTGCTTTGGTACTGCTCTTAGTACGGGATTGACTCATTTATCACGATGAGCTATGGGTACAAGATGGTTTACCTGCTAGGTATTTCTATGACCTCATTTTATTAGGGCACCAGAGTCTTGAGGCAGATGGGCCAACCCCAAGGCACCCTAGTAGATGGAGCTATTTACCCTTCATCTTTGATTACCAATCCTGTTTTCCAGGCCATAATGAATGGCTGGAGGTAGACGATGTGCTTTATGCACCCTGTCGGCTTATCAAACAAGCTGGAGGATTATGACTCATGGTTCATCCGGGAAGTTTGGTCTATTGAGAAGATGAGGCGAGTAGCCTTGATTACAAAGTTGGAAGCAGACACAGAGGCTGGAGATAGTGTGATAGATGCAGTGACGAGACTAGAAGATGCTGAGTTGACGCAGGGTGAGTTGGAGGAAAAGGTTGGACCAGATTCATCTGCGATTGGAAACAGTACTTTGATGACTTGGGGGATATACATCCTAGGAGAGGACGGATTTAGACTTTGCACTCCATCTTTTGGATCATATTTTAGACTTTTTATTTGTTTTGAAAATATGAACTCTTTTGAATGAAATATAGAGGAATTTTTGCTACTTTGACTCTAACAGAATGAGACAAGATAGAATTTAACGAAACTGGACATAGAAAGAATAGACTATGACTTATGAAACCCAATTCAAAATGAGGCTCTCTCTTTTCTTCTTCTTCTTCTTTTCTTTTCTTTTTTTCTTTTTTTCTTTTATTATTCATTTCATTTTTTTTATCATTCATTTTTTTTTATTTATTGCTTTAATTTTTGCCCGAGTTGCCCTTTCGGGTTTTCAACTCGTCGAGCTGCTCTAATTTTTCCCTAAGCTGCCTTATTCAGGTTTTCAACTTAGCGAGCACAAATCAATTAGTCTAGGCAAAAAATGATAATTTGATTATGCTTTGGACCGTACCCAAAGTGGGTTGCCTACGTATCTCCATTTGCATATACTTTTTTACACACCAAATTTTCTTTTGGAAGAATCAGATCCTCGTAATTCTGTTTATACAATGCAGCATGAAATGGAAATTACACAAAGTATCTTTTCAATTGATCAAGATTACAAGGATTTGAGAATTCATTCCCATCCAAATCCATGAGTATGACACCTCCGCCAAACAGGATCTTTTTAAGCAGATATGGGCCGGCCCAGTTTGGTCTGAACTTCCCTCTTGGATTATGCATAGAAGCTCTGATTTCCTTCAGCACTAAGTTGCCTTCTTCTAATCCCCTATCAGATACCCTTTTATTGAAATGGCGGGCAAATCTTTGCTGATATCCTTCGATTCGATAGAGTGTATCCATTCTTTTCTCGTCAATAACGTTCAACTAGTTATGGTATCCTTTAATCCATTTTATTTCACTTAACTGGTTTTCCTGCATAACCCTCGTAGAGTGGATTTGCACTTCAACTAGAAGCACCGCTTCCATCCCATATACCAGGGAATATAGAGTTGACTCTATCGGCGTGTGTATAGAGGTTTTGTATCCCTATAATGCAAATGGGAGGCGTTCATGCCAGCTTCTATGATTAATAATCATCTTCTGCAGAATTGACTTAATGGTTTTATTCACTGCCCCATTAGTTTGAGGGAGATAAGGTGAAGACCGATGATGTTGAATCTTTTCCTTCGTAGCAGACTTGCTACTTCCTTTTGGAAATGGGAACCATTATCTATGACTATCTCAAATGGTAGTCCAAACCGACAAATGATGTTAGTTTGGATCAAGTGTGCTACTTTCTTAGAGTTCAACACATGGTAAGAGGCTGCTTCTACCCATTTTGTGAAGTAATCTATTGCTACCAGAATATACTCATGTCCATTTGAAGATTTGGGACTGATACGTCCTATGATATCGAGACCCCATGTAACAAAGGGCCAGGGAGTTGCAGTCGGATGCAACGGGATAGGAGGTCACTTCTGAAGCTTGGAAAATATCTGGCATTTGTGACATCTTTGTACAAACTTAGCATAGTCTCCGTTCATTGTGAGCCAAAAATACCCTAGATTCGTGATTTTTCTGGCTAACATAAAATTCATGTGCGGGCCTTTATCGCCGTTATACACCCATTCCATGACCTGCTGAGCTTCTTTTTTCATCACACATATGAGGTGGATGTTATCCCATGCTCTTCTGTATAACACGTCACCATTTGGTATGAAATTGCTGGCCAATTGCCTTAGGGTCCTTCGATCTTATTTGGAGGCCCCTTCCGGATACTGGTCATTTTTCAGAAGATTTAATATGTCCCAATACCATGGCTTGCCATCGGCTAACTGAACTTGCATGCATGTTGTGTCATAACTTGGTCGCCTTCGCACTTCAATAACCATAGGTCATACAATTTCATTTCCTACCATGTCAATCATAGAGGCCAGAATTGCCAGAGCATCGGCGAATTGATTCTTGGCTCGAGGTAAATAATGGAAAGATAATTCATGAAAACTTTCTACTAAATTAGCTACGCGTTGATAGTAAGGAACTAAACGCTCTTCTCTTATCTTCCATTTTCCTAAAGCTTATGAAACAATCAAATTAGAGTCCCCGTAGACCTCTAAGTAATCAATTCTCATATTGGTGGCTACCTCTAAACCACATATGCATGCTTCATATTCTACTTCATTGTTTGTCACCTCAAATGCTAACTTAATGGCCATGGGTAAATTATACCCATCGGGTGTGACAAGTACAATTCCAACACCATACCCTTTGCTATTGGTTGCTCCATCAAAATATAACTTCCAAACTTCAGGTTCCAATCCTATGACATCCTCATCCAGAAACTCATGTTCAAATAATTCGCCACGTATTGGCGCAGCAGCTAATTGGTCAGCTATCACACTACCTTTGATAGCCTTCCTTGGAACATATTTGAGATCAAAAGCTGCTAGAACTGCCAACCATCGTGCCATCTTGCTGTCAACCGGCCTCTCCATAAGTAATTTCGAAGTGCTCTTATCAGCTAGGACATACGTAGTGTATGAACCCAAATAATGCTGCAGTTTATGGCATACCTATACCAAAGCAAGACATAATTGTTCAATCTGATTGTACTTGAGCTCATGAGCAAGCATGCGCTTACTCAAATAGTAGATGGCATTTTCCTTATCTGAACTCACAGCCTTCTGAGCGAGCATTGCCCCCATAGCTTCTTTAGTCACGGAGAGGTATAGCAGCAAAGGTTTACCGAGCCTAGGCGGTTGTAAGACAGGAGGGGTTAGCAAGTATTGCTTGATCTTTTCAAGAGCTTGCTGACTTTCATCATTCCATTCCTTAGGGACTCCTTTCCTTAGTAACATAAAGACGGGTCCACAAACGTCAAGTAGTTGAGAAATGAACCGACTGATGTACTGTAAATGTCCTAGAAATCCTCTGATCTCTTTCTCTATTTTTAGAGTCGGCATCTCTAGAATGGCTCTTGATTTAGCTGGGTCTACTTCTATCCCCTTTTTACTGACCATGTGGCCCAGAAACAATCCTGAGGATGCACCAAAAACACACTTTGCCATATTCAACTTTAGATTTTACTGTCTCAAACTAAGGAAGAAATGCCTTAATGCATTTATGTGTCCTTCCTCTGTTTTGGATTTGATGACCATGTCGTCAATGTATACTTCCACATCTTTGTGAATCATGTCATGAAAGATAGTTGTAGCCATTCTCTGATATGTTGCTCCGACATTCTTTAAACCAAAAGGCATGACCTTGTAGCAATAGGTGCCCCATTCTGTCACAAAGGTTGTCTTTTCCTTGTCAGGTGGATAGACTTGTATTTGATTATATCCTGCATACAGATCAGTCAAAGAGACTACCTCAGATTCGGCCATATGGTCAACCAATAAGTCTATGTGCGGTAGAGGAAAATCATCTTTTGGATAGGCTTTGTTCAGATCCCTGTAATCCACACACATTCTAACTTTCTCATTCTTCTTGGGCACATGCACTATATTGTCCAGCCATGAAGGGTAAGTGACAGGTTCAATGAAACCGTTCTTCAATAACCTGGTGACCTCTTCTTTAATCTTGAGAGACCATTCCGTCTTCATTCTACGTAACTTCTGCTTTACAGGCTTCACATCCTCATAAGTTGGAATCTTGTGGACTGCTATGCTTGGATCAATACCCGTCATGTCTTCAGGTTGCCAAGCAAAACAATCTAAAAATTCATGAACAATCTTGATCAAAGAAACTTTATCATGGAATGATGATGCAGTAAATGTTCATTTCAACTTATCATCTGTGCCCACATTTATTGATTCTTTATTTTGTTCTTTTATTTCATTTATTTCTTTTTCTTTCGATGCCTCTTTTAAATTGAATTCATGGAGAGGGGAAAAAGACTCAAGAATATACGAGGAAAATTGGGCTATTTTATTACTAGCAAAAGTTTCACCTTCACAGACTATATGTAAATGAAAAGAAGGACCGGGGAGATCCTTTACAGACTCTATAGAAAGAAAAGAAGAAATAGATTCAAAAGACTCTAACTCATACTTGGCAGGGAAAGAAAACAAAACATCAAGGCTAGAAAGCTTCTCAATATGCCAGTTATCAAGTGCAACCAAGGTTGGATGGATAAGTTTGGTGAGGTCTAATTCCAGTTCGTCTCCAATCATGAGGACTTGATCAAAGAGAATAGCCTCCATATTTTCCTTGCAATCCTACTCTAGTAGGTAAATGGGCTCACTATCCTCCAAATTGAGCCTGATATCAAAGAAAATTTCAAATCCTGGGATTAGTTTTTTAGCTACAGGGCAAAACCATGGTTCAGCAAAACCACAAAAAGGAAAATCTTCCCCTTCTTTTACAAAATTCCCATTCAAAGTTCTAAAGTAAGGGCACATCTACCAATCAAAAGCCTCACCTCTCCTTTTAGCCTCAGCTCTCCTTCTGGCTCTCACCTCAACCTCCTCTAAATCCTCTTCCAAGTCTAAAAGGTGGGTTGGCTACTGGATATTCATCAAAAGAGATTATCCCTTGTTGGTTCCTCCCAAGACCTAAACCAAGGAAGTAGTTCATTTTTTTCAAAATGTTAGCCACAGCTATATTTTCGAAAAGATCGAAATCAAAGGGGACTAACTCTTTACCTCTTTCTTGTTCAATGAACTGGATGGTGTCAAAAGAGAAACCAGACAAAGGGACAATGTTCGGCTAGGGCTGAATCCCTAGAATGGGTGTAGAGCTAGGAACCTCACTTTTACCATGTATGTCACCCTTAATAGTTATCACAGCATCTCCGTAAGGCATTTTAAGTAGTTGATGCAAAGAGGATGGAACTGCTCTTGCTTTATGGATCCAAGGTCTCCCGAGGAAAAGATTAAAACAAGCGGGGACATCAATCTCTTGGAAAGGGATTGGAACGATAATTGGTCCAATTGTCAAATCGAGATTTACCACACCCAAAACTTCTTTCCTAGTGTTATCATACGCCCTCACAATCTGGTCAGAGGGGGTAAAATTCATAGCTTCCAAGCCCAAATAACTTGCAACTTTTAATGGGCAAACATTCAAAGCAGACATATTATCTATTAAAACCATTGGGACTGTCTTCCCTTGGGTCGTCACGGTTACATACAGTGCGTGATTGTGACTTTTTCCTTCTTTAGGTAAATCCTGGTTTGTGAGGGAGATTGAAGCCACCTTGGTTGAGCTAGTGAGTGAGGCAACCAAGGTTTTAGGAGAAATGTTGATTGGAGCTTGGCATTGATTTAATGCCTTGCAAAGACCTTGGCGATATGGAAAGGATGACTAGATGAGACTCCATATAGAGATGCTGGCTTGGTTTTTCTTCAATTGCTTTAAGATAGCATCCTCTTCGGGCTCATTGTTTATTTTTTCCATAGGCGGAGGGACATGCTGAACAGACTATTGAACTAACAAACTCGGCTGGTAAGGTCTCCCACTTCGAGTCATTGCATCTATTTCTTTGACAAAATCATTGAGGTCTAAGACGCAACAACAACCTTCACTTGATTGAATCAAAGAGATCAAATCAAGTTCCGAGTCGTAAGAGTGAAGAACATTAACATTGGCCTGATGGTTCGACAGAGGATTTGTGGTGATGTTAGGTCTGGCTCTTGGGGGGATTATCTCTCGATTGTCCACCAGGTCTTGGATTTTGTGTTTCAAGGTTTTGCACATTTCTGTTTTGTGCCCCGTACCTTGATGGTACTCATAGTACTCATTTGCATTCCAACCTCTAGGATAAGGGTTTGGAGGTGCTCTGGGTTCTAGAGGCTTGAGCGGATTTGATTCCAAAGCCTTCTTGTACACCAAAATCAAAGGCATACCTAAATCGGTGAAAGCTCTCTTTTTAAGTCTTATAGGACGATGATTAGAAATAGTAGCAACTTCCCCACCTTTTTTATTAGAGGGAGTATTGTGGCCATAATAAGTGTTTTTCCTACACCTTGAACCAGAAGATTCTTCTTTAATTTGCCCATTTTGGATCAAATCCTCTATTTTTGAAGCAGTGGCAATAAGAGCTTTAAAATATGGCAGGTACTGGGTTTGGAGACAAGTCTGATAACTTGGAAGGAGATTTTTGATAATTATGTTGATATGTTCTTGCTCAATGGGCCTGTTCATCATTTGGGTTCCTTTAGACCTCCACCTTGTGAGGAAGAGGGAGAAAGACTCCCTTTGTTGCTGTTTGGTGGTTTCCAAATCCCTCCGGGTGATGTCCACCTCGAGATTGTAATGATATTGTTTGACGAAGGCATTGCAAATATCATCCTAACTTTTCTTAAAATTGGAGTCCAAATCAACAAACCATCTCATTACAGCCCCTATAAGGGACTGTTGGAACAATTGAGCAAGGAGCCCATTGTCCACCCCCAATGGGTTTATGGCTTCCACATACATTTTCAAATGAGTTTTTGGGCAGTGGTGCCGTCAAATTTGTCCATGCTAGGCATCTTGAACTTTGGGGGAACCTTAGCATTTGGAAAAAGAGTAAGAGCATCAACATCAATGAGATCCTCATGATTCTTAATGTTTTTGAAAAGCCTTTCCATAGCTTCAAATTTTTCCATTAATTTCTTGGTTTCAGTTGGGTTGGAGCTTTCTCCTCCACAAAAAAGATTCGGGGAGGAGGATGGAGATGTTCAGCTATGCAGATTGGTAACCGGAGGAGTGTCAATTTCGAGAGCTTTCCCACTGTTTGTCAAATCAACAATAGGACTTGGCCAAAGGGATGAAGATGCATCAGGAGCATTGGCTTGATGGGTACTTGATCCTTGTCCCATCATTGTTTTCACCTCAGTGAGGATAAACTAGCGTTGTGTATCAAGGGCATGGCCTAGAGCAACACAGAAGTTATCCTCTTGTTTCTTGAGCAGGATTGCTAAAAGTATTTCTATGGCTTCCATTGTAACACCTTAGCCTAAACCCTAATAGGGACCTTTAGGGAAATTATTTTTCCTTTCTTTATGATGTGTTAAAATTATATGTGAATGCATGGAATATATATATATGCATGTTATATGACCTAATTTTTAGGCCTAGA
>CANXYC012454548.1:0-11660 GCA_948193065.1 Aleurites moluccanus | reverse complement strand
ACTCTTTAATTTTTCAACTCCCCAAATATTTTTCATCTAACCGCACAATCAGTAAGTTACTATTTTTTTCTATATTATTTTTTTAAATTAATTTAATAAAAAATTAAAAAAATATTAATTTAAAAAAAAATAAAAATAAATAAAATATAGCTCAGTCCTTGGCGTCAGACAGCGCGGGTCTTGAATGCGCTGTGTCAGACAGAGCAGGTATTGAATGCGCTGCGTCAGATAATGCGGATCTTGAATGCGCTGTGTTAGATAAAGCAGGCATTGGATGCGCTGTGTCAGACAACGCGGGTTTCGGATGCGCGATTTGTATAAACATGTAATAATAATAGATTTTGTTATAAAATGATAAATTTTTTTTTTTAGTTATTTTTAAGAAAAAAGCTTTAATGTTATGGTCAAAATTATATTTCAAAAAATATTAAAAGTTACTGTGTTCTTAAAACTAAATATGAGGGTCAAAATTATATTTTATATCTATAATCAATCATTAATACTAATTAGATATATTAAATAATAACTACTTAACAAGCTTAATATAATAATTAATTAATTAAATCATAAAATATATAGTATAATTAATACGTTAATATATTAAATTATCATTAATTAATTTATAATCAGATTTGATGTAATAAATTTGCTTAAAATTTTTTTTAAAAAAGAGGTATTACACTTTTTTTACATATAATTATTTAAGAAAAATAAAATTAAAAAGTGTTAAGATTAAAAGTTTTTATTTATATTATAACCAATTACTTCATCATAATTTTTATATTATGAATTTATTAAAAACAAGAAAAATTATTAAAATTACTATATATATATATATATATATACTTTACTATTAAACTATTTACCTGTTGGTCACGTAATCAAAAAATTTCACCTTGGAAAACGGAGGAGAAATTTTGAACTTTTTTCATGACTTGCAATATTGGAAGAGAAAAAGTAGGAAACAGAGAATATTTGCTTTCCTTTCCAATTCAATTCAATTCAATGTTGGGTGACACTCTGTCCACTAATTTTATTTTTTGGGATTAATTATTATAAGATTTTTATGTTTTGTCATATTATATTAAAAAAATATATATATTTTTAAAATTATACTAAATTTTTTTTTTATATTTTGATTTTATTAAAATTTGAGATTTTTCGGTTAAAAAACTATTAAATTTATATAAAAAATCTATAATATATTTTTATTTTTATTCTAATTTTTATTCAAATATCCTCTGATCACCGTGCAGACAAATACTTACACATGACCAAACTTCATCACAACTAATTATCATCATAATTAATTGTCGTCAAAATTTTCCCCTTTGAAACCCAATTTTCAAAATTTAAAGAATTAAAATAGTAAATTAGTTTTCAAAATTATATGGGAAATTAAAAAAGAAAAAGAAAAAAAAAAATTGAATTAAGAAGAGAAAAATCAAGAACACCATATGGAGTTGGAGTTTATCTCATAATCCACCCCTACCCTACACCACACACTCCCACCCCCACCTCAACTTCAGCACCTGCTTCCGCCGCACCCACAAAAACTTCCAACTATGATAATAATGATTCAGCTTGACTCGCAGCCATTAACATGCTCCACCGCATAATTATCTTCCCTCCTAACTCTCTCCTCGTTGCTCACTCTGCTTATTTTCTTTAGAACACCATAGAGAGGTAAAATTCAAAGATTAACTGGAAATCAGTCATAAATACAAGCTATTTTCTTATGTTTATCAATAATTTAAATACCACTCACAAACATGATGAAGAATCGGTATACAATCTTTTTTTAGTTGTTAACAGAAGGAAATCAAACCCAAATTAATTGAAGAGGATACTAATATGTTTGATGATGATCGTCTTGGTGGTGGTTTAAGAACCCTGAGAACGCGAATCTCAGGTTAGACAGAGTCAACTCAACAAGTTTTTCTGCACTGCACTTAAAGTGATCTGATCTCTCAATTTTTGCCTATTCTCTTTTCAAATATGAAATTTTAAACTCGAGATTTTGATTTGCATGAATTGAACTTGCAATGTCTTCGCATAAATCAAACATGCATTGTTCGTGCAATTCACTATGTTTTTCAAATTTCTGATCAGATTCGATTTCGTTGAGAAGTTCATCAACCATTGAAACCTTTGTGAAATCTCATTTTTCAAAACAATAACTATAGCTACACCCTCTTTCAGAAGCTTGAATTCCATAAGCTTCATTTTTAAGCCGACATTCTCTGTCACGAAGCTCTTCTACAAGCCGTAAAAGCTCTGTAATATCAGGTGGACGTGGCAAGACTTAAGCAAACTTTTGCAAACCCATGATTACCCTTATTTTTCTCGTTACCATTATCATAAGCTCTCTTTGTGAATATGATTTTTTTTTTAACAGTCCTCTTGTTTTTGGTGGTCAATGATGTTGATAAAGAATTGATAATTGATATCACAAAGAGAGATTCTATTAAAATTAGGTGAAATTTGGATAAGTAGATTGTGAAGTTGAAGGAGGGACAACATCTATTAGATGACAATAGGAAGAAAAGGCATTTTTGGTATTACAATAAATACTTTAGTTAAAATTTGATTTTTAGATCTTTGACTAACGGAAATAGGAGCAAAAATAGATGAAAAGATTTTATAATATAATAAAACTAAAATACATAAATTTTATAATATAATTTTAAAAATATAAAATTTTTTAATATAATACGACAAAACACAAAAATCTCATAATAATTAACTCTATTTTCTATTACTTGAAATCAAGTTGTTACTCAATACATTGTCATATTCTAATATTCTAATTGAGGTGAATTACTTTTGTCATAAAATATTTTCAACTTTCTTAAATTGTTGTATTTTTTAAATTTAGCCCCTTAAATGGGTACTTTATCTATATTATGTGGGTAAATCCATTAATATTGTATCGTACAGTGTTTTTCTTTCAATTAATGTTTGGCATTGTTATTGAAAATAAATTTTGAAAAATGCATTGGATTTTTTGAAAAGTTGCAAATAATAGCTTATTTTTCAGAATTTCGTTTTACAGAAAACTCATTATTTGATAATAAAATATTAATTTGATAATTAAATTATCAAATATCCATATATTTTTTTTCTTGTTTTCTTGCAAAAGAATATAAATTTTATTACACTCGCAAACATAATTTTAATCTAATTTAGTGATAATGCATTTTTTGACTATATATTAAATTATCAACTCTTTCTTTAGTAGTGTTCTTATTTTGGAATAAAAATTTATAACTCACAAGTTAGCTTTCTTGTTGTCCCCCAACCTGCAAAATGCCCCCGAAATGAAAGAAATTTGTTGACCTTATAAATATAAATTAGAAAAATAGGAAATGTCGAATATTTATAATCGCGATACAGAAACTCAAAAAATTAGAAGTTATTAATAATTATTTGATATAATATTTTAATAATAAATTTGATATGGTACACTAATTCTTTCATTAGAGATTTAGGCCAATTAGTTGTTTGTAAGGCTGATAACTGATTTTTAATAGCTGATTATTATAATTATTTAATAAAAATATTATTGACTGTTGATATATTTAATGCGGATTAAGAATAAATATTAATATTTATTTTTTCATTTAAATATTATTTTTATAAGTTAATTTAATAGATTTTTGATAAAATTTTTTGATACAATTGTTAGGAATAAAAAAATTAATAACGTTTAATTAATGACAGTTGTTAACTATTTGGTAGCTGTTAAGTAATAAAAAAATAGTTGTTTGTAAAAATTTTAATTTATTGCTTTTTAAAAAAATTCATGCTTTTTGAAATAAAAAAAATAAATTATCTTTTGAAAATAATATTTAAATAAAAAGATAAATATTAAAATTTATTCTTAATAGTTATTAAATATAATAATAACTAATAATTAATAACAATTTTACTAAACATGTATAATAATCAGCTATTAGATAATAACACCAACTACTAGTTAACAGCTGATACAAACAACTAAATTAAACGAGACTTTAATTTTTTTATTTAAATAAATATGATTTTTTTAAAAAAATATTTAATTTAAAATTTTTTCTAAGAAATTCCAAATAACAGTTGTATTATTAACTAATAACTAACATCTATAAAAAAAAAACAATAACCAAATAATTTGATGCAGTTTTGGAGAATAAAAAAACTAAAAAGCTATATAAAAAATTTTACTAAACACTCTCTTAATTAGATAAAATAATATTATTATTTACATAATAAAAATAATATATATTTTTTTTTTATTAAAGAAGCCACAACTTTAAACTGGAACTTGAAATTTTTTACTCTCTTCGCTTGTCAGGGGATAAAAAATCAATCAAATTACGCATATCGGTAAATATAATATATTCTTACATACATTAAACATTAAAAAATTTAACGGTAAAGATTTAAATTCTTGATTCTTCTTCTTCTTTTAACAATATGTGATCAAAATAATACAAGAGGGCGGGGACAACTCCATGATCACTGTAATTTCTTCAAAATGTAAAATTGAAAGTTGGCAAAGAGACATGTCAGTTTGCACATGAGAAGTAGACCCAGTGTGTATTGACTATTGAATAGAGCACATGGTGAAGACTGGTGGCAGAACTGTTAATGGTTTTAAACATTCCAAGTTCGTTCTGATTAGTTAGCCTATCATTTCACTACTTACATGTTGTTTTAACCACTAGCAACTAATCAATTTATCATCCCATCTGTCTACGTTAATTTTGAGGCCTACTCGTACCAAATTTCATTATGACGAGAAAATAATTTTTTTATTCAGAAATTTTAATAAAAATTTCTTAATAAACTATTAATCTGGAAAGCTTAACTGGATCTACAAGAAACCATAATGATTCAGCTTGCTGAGAAGGGAATGTAATGAAGCAGCATTACAAATGGAGAAGCCATTAGTGCTTCAAAATTTAGTTCATTTTAAGCTGTAAATACAGATTGCTTCAGTAATATAATTCAACTACTATTACAAGATCAACCCAAATTTACTGTAGTAAACTTCAGTAATTATAGCATCAATCATGGAAGCTACATGAACAATGACTTCTTCATAAATTTCATCTTTCTCTAGCATATCCATGACACTTAGAATTTGAGAAATTTTTTTAATGTTTGTAAAATTGTAACAGGGGAGTAACAAATTTAACGAAAAAGAGAGAGAATAAAAGTTGCTGGGGGAGTTTAATGCTTGTAATTTAAAGAGTCCTGCAAGCAAATCAAACCAATCACATAGTTATTAAACAAACAAAAGTACAGCTGAAGAAATAAAAATAATAAAATTTCCAAATTGTGAGAAAATGTAAAGAGGGTTTCACTAATACCTACTTTAACAACAACGATTGTTGACAGTAGAGAATCGAGTCAACACAAGGACAGTAGGTTTTTAAGTCCTTTTCTCTCGCATCCATTCTACAAAATTATCGAGGATCAAGGGCCAAGCAAGTTCTGGATCATAATTATCAAGGTCCGGAAAGTTTATCTGCCAAAAAAATAATAGTAGTTTGTCCACAAAGGCAAGAGAAAAAGAAATTTTAATCCAGCACATGAAATAAATTAAATTTGTGTTTTCTTCAATTCTAATCTGTAATCAAGAAATGATTATTACAATAGAAAGTACCTCATTGCAAAATCGGTAAAAGCCCATCCACTGATCCATGTTTATGACTTTATAATCACTCTGAATCTGCATTCATGAACAAGCATGACACATAAGAAAATTATGAATTTAATTTGAAGGTATCGTGAACTAAGAAAATGCATGCATAATATACATGGTTTTTCATTATCTATTCAGCAGCCCATTAAGTTGTCAGATGACCAAACACAATTAATTACAAAATTGTTAGATTTCTGAAATATTTTCCACTGAAAGCAAATGTCATAATTGGATTGCCCATGGAAAACATGGATGCCAGACACAGTGCTTATAAACAGTATCGATTATCAATTACTAATTGAATATATAAATTGCAGCAAACTCGGAAGACATGAAAATGAAGCCAATCACCTTTAGATACTCAATGAAATAATCAACCTGGGCACGAAAATGAGATCCTAAAACAAGATCCAGTAACTGACAGATGCTCTCTACGTCTATACTCTTTTGTTTCTCCTCTGAATGGAAAACAAAAATAGGGGGAAAGAAGAAGAAATCAACAGTTACAAAATATAAATATTTAAAGAATCATGGACGAGATAAGGAAAGACAACATTACAGTATGTCTATACATGCCTGACTCATAATACCTGTTAGGCAATACCGGAATCCAAAGGAATAGAAATCCACGAAGTTTGATGGCCTTTTGAGCTTAAAGAAGATGAAAGAAAACATCAGACCTTATTAATTTTCCTTAGCATCACATGAAATTGACCAGTCCAATAACAGAAGTGAATGTTCAAAAGGAAAAGATTTATATTATACCTCTTTCTCTAGCTCCGGCAGGGCCTTCTTTAATTTATTTACAGTATCAGCCCTAAGCGCTTTAAGACCTCTGCGCCACTCCTCCTATCAACAATAAAATTACACAGAGAAAGGGACAATGCATGCACTACTAATATTACTTGTATGCAATACAATGAAGATAGCTTATGGTATGATAGATAAGCAAGATGACAAATGAGAAAAAGAGCAGAAAGACAGACATTGGAGAGCTTACGTTATGTTTGGTGCACTAGTTGTGCAGGGAAAATGAAAGAAAATGAAGAAAAATTAAACAAGAGTAAAGAAATTAAAAGAATTTTAATTTATTTTATATTGTTTGGATCTTCTATTTGCAGAATGAAGGAAATGAAGAAAAATTTATCATTCTAATCTTATAAAAGAAAAGTAATGAGGAGTAAAGGAATAGTATTTTTGTAATTTTCATTTCTCACATCTTTTAGCTTTTAATTTCCCTCCATTTCTATCCAAAATGGAGAGAAATTTTTTTTTGTCCTAAAACTTAAATGAGAAATATAATTTCCTCTCATTTCTTTTCTCTTCTCTTCCTTCTTAACTAACCAAACAAAGGAAATTATATCAATTTTTCTTCTATTCTTTTCTTTTCTTTCTATGTCCATCAAAACAAACATAGCCTTAAAGATATTATCTTCTTTTGCCTATTTCTAAATTATGAGATCAGCCTCAAGGAGAATTATTAAGTAAATTCAGTCACAACAAACAAAAGGGCATGCATATCCCCTAATATGACCACAAATTACCCAAAATGCAAAAGGCAAATAGCGCAGACAAGCACATAGGCATGATCTTGACAACAAATATTTCTTTCTTTCTTTTTTTTTTTTAAAAAAAAAGGAGATATAAAAAATTAATAAATCTATTGATAGATGACTTCATATACTGATTGTATATATGTATGCTTGTAATATCAAGCATGAATGTGAACATATACAGAATTGTGAAGGAACTTGGCTATCACGATAACAGTTCATAGGACACGTGAATTCCATGCCTAAGCATAAGCATACACACAACATGAGTTTTGCATTACTACTACAGAGATCACGCAACCTAGCTACTGGTTAGTTGAATTGAAAATAAAAGATAAGTGATAGTCTCCACCAAGCAACAAGTGGTTGATCAGATTGAGAAATAAGAAGATAAGAAAGAGATAACAAATTCTGGAATAAATACACAATATGGAAACAAAAATCAGAATAAACACGTTGTAGAGATAAGGGCCATATTCCTTACCAGGGTAAAGTATCCCTGCTTTTCAGCTTTCATTTTCCTGAAGTCCATCAATTACAGGATATAAGTTTCAGGCAACAGTTAAGAAGCACAATATCTAATATCTCTTGACCCAACTTACCAAGCTAGCATCAAGATCCTAACATCAGTATGATCTACCTCCATATCTGAACATAGGGTTTCAATTCCTTCTGGGCTGTTCAAATGATATGTTTGTAACATCAGAATTCCATTCACCAATGTTAAATAGTACCATGAGATAAATAAACGTTTCAGTTCAAATATTAATAAGATGAATTTCAAACATAACCACCAAAGACAGTATACATGCTATACCTAATACCTTATAAGAGCAAGAGTACATTTTTTTTTTTTTTTAAGAAGAAAGCAAGAGTACAAATTGAATTACAATGGACAACTATTAAAATAACAGCTCTTCTTTTGTTCGCAATAGCATTCCTATGATTCCCAGTTGTTAGAAAACACCCCATATTCACAGTAACCGGCAGTTCTGCCCTCATTGTGATGGAAGTCAAACCAATCATCATTTATCACCAATTCACAAAACAACAGGACAAGATCATCTTAACTCAAGTTTTTTAAAAATGAAAAGAAAAAATAGTCTCCCATAAGATAATGAAATCACAAGGTTCTTCATACAAAAATTTGGGGACAGTTTAAGAAAATCATTCAACTACATTGTTTTTAATTCTTTCAGAACATTTTTTTAAGTATTCCATCAGACATCCATTCATCTGGCAGAAGTTCACCACTAAGTCTTCCTTTCTTAACTTCTGATTGATTCTCAATCCTTTGGAATTTGGAAAGATAGTTTCAACCATCAATTTTCTATGTATTCAACCATTGTTTGGCTTCCAATCCTCATTTTAATGGGGAGATAAAAAAAAAAAAAAGGCCAGGTGGCAAGGATAATTTTAAGACCTTAGCTATCTATTCCTATATCCACAAAGTTTTACCTAACTAAAAGCAATCAGTAAGAACTCAAACATAGGTTATCAATAAATTAACCAATATGTCATACCCTTAACTTCAAACTCAATATTCAAATGAAATTTATTGTAATTCAATGAAATTTGCAAAACAAAATGCTAACAACACATCCAAATTGAATTGCATGTTTTCTAGAGAAACTTACTCAATCAGACCAGAAGACCTATTTGCATAGGAGTAAAATAGGTTATCGGTTCGCTCCATCTCTTTAGAGGAGGCTTTACTTGAAGCTGAATAGATAAATATTTACTGAGCTATAAATACACTTGAACAATGAACGACCACTGATAGCATTTGAACTATTCAATTGATAATTAAAAAGGTCCAAACTCCCCAAGTAGAAAACTTATTAATAGCCCACGACACATGCAGGTTCAAAGCAGGGGAAATGCATGTAATGTAATAAACCAACCAATTATAGGTCCTAAGCATGCGGTTCGGCATAAACCTAAAGCTGAATCAAACTAATGCAGAATCAAATTTCATCAAAATGAAAAAGTTATTTCAATGCATGCCATGCCAGGAGATCTAGGCAGCTATGCAAAATCAATATTTCCCCTACTGTAAGTCATAGATGATATTTTCCCTTGAAGACGATGATATAAAAGAGAAATTACAATAAGCAGTTATTACGCAAGCTATTGAAATGACTTGCATCTCAGATTCAGACCACATATGTCCAGCATAGGAGATTAATCATCAAACAAGATTTCTTAAAAAAACAAGTGTGCCATATAGTAGCTTAAAAAAGGGACAGATCCAACGAAAACTTATAAATCAAAAGTTCAATTTAAAAACTGACAAGAATCAGATTTCAATAGTTCAACCTTTTTTTCTTTTTTCTTTTTGGACAGGTGTTCTGGGAAAAGATTTTAAATTCAAATGTTGTATTCAAATCAATAAAGAACCCAATAAAGTAAACAACATAACCTTTACATGTGGAAAACATTATGGAATGAGAACCATTTAACTAGCATTTATATAAGAAAAGCAAGGAACCCAAATATTATCCAGTCTTGATTCTGAAATTGATTGCCCAATTTTCTTTTAGAAAATAAAAAAATAAAAAATATCAAATAAAACATGAAAACTCTTAGTGCCATTCTCTTTTCTAACAGTTCATCAATTAGTTGCCACAACTCTCACCACACATGAGCTTTACATCAAGTGAGAAGTTATCGTTAGCATGATCAAGTATAACTGCTTTTGCATATTCTTTAGTATATTTAAAAACCAGTAGAATTCAACTCAAAAAGAAAGGGGGAAATTCCCAATTCTCAGTTCTCACCATTTAAAATTAAAAAAAAAAAAAATCATAATCAAACAACAATTTTTAAAAATCAACTGAATTAGCTAATTTTACAGAAAATCTAAGGTACCGGAGCGAAAAAGATCCGTGGCTGAAGAAGTGATCGGAGCGGTTGAATTGGATTGACCCGTTTTCCTGGTTGAAGAGCGACGCATCTTCAACAATCAAAATTATTATAAATTCAATTTTGATTTTCTTTTCTTAGAGATAGAGAGAAAGGGAAAGCGTAAGCTTCTATAGAGAGAGAGAGAGAGAGAGAGAGAGAGATCTATCTATAAGGTTAAAAAAAAAAGATTTTAATTTTATAAAATATATATTTTTTATTTTTTATTTTTAAAAAAAGAAGCTACCTCGAGATAGAGAGGCAGCTACAGGAAGATTCGTAGCTCTCTAAAGCTGATGACGCAGAGAGACCGCCAAGTTCTATTGATAGAAAGAGATTCTAAGGATGGAAATTGAATTTAGCTGCTCTTCTTCTTTTTCTTCTTTATAATAATAACAATAATAGTAAAAATTTAATTTTAAGAATTTTTAATACTTGGTTATCCGAACTAATTGCACTTGACCGACATTAAAAAAATATATATATAAAATTTTCAAAAATAATAATAAATTTATTTTAGATAAAATTATAATATAATAATTATAACTATTATAAAATAAACGCCATAAACTCACATATCAAGTAAAACTTGAATAAAATATTAAATCTCCGACTATCATTATTCATATAATATCATTTTTATTAAATTTCTACTTAACAAAATAACATAACAATTTAAATAAATGAGCTCAATTATTCTTCAAACTCAATAATTTTAGACAAAATATAAATGACATAATAACAAATAAAATAATAATGCAAATTTTTAGAATGTAAAATATTGAATAAATATAATTTAATTATATACTGGATGTAATATTTTCACTATCTGAAGAAATAAAAGGTAAGAGTACCTCAATTAAAATTAAACTTCTTAAACTCAATCCAAAACCTTAGAAAAATATTTGAACAGGGGGTGAATGTTCAACTCAATAAATTGATATGAATCAATTTAATATGCATGTCATTCATTTATTTATATGAAATACCACATTACACATAATCATTCATAAAAATATATAATATCCATTATGAAAAATGTTCGTGAAATTCATCATTATTTATATTTTCATTTATCGTATATGGGGAGCCAACCTCCTATCTCTTGACTCTTTTAAAATCAAAACGTATGGAGGCACAATGAGATCAACTCGAACTAGATATCCTTATTATCTTATACATATCCATAACATATTATAGGGCTACAATGAGATCAACTCAAACTAGATCATTCTTGTTATCATATCATATTATGCTGTGTCATATCGTTAATGTTATCTATGTTAGCATAGGTAAATTCCAAATCATTTTTTTTTTCCATTGCAATCATATATATTCATATCATTCATCACCAATAACATATAATATGATATAAACATACATCGTGCTCATTAATCTAATGCAATAGTGATAACTTATATATATATATATATATATATATATATATATATATATATATATATATATATATATATAAAAAAAAATAAATATATAGAACTAACACTCATATG
>CANXYC012453972.1:0-11767 GCA_948193065.1 Aleurites moluccanus | reverse complement strand
ATATATAATGTAAGTGACTTGGTCAATTTTCTTGGATCAAGTTCACATGATTCCTACTTGCTTATTACTTGTTAAAATTTATTGAAATTATGATATATGTTGATGGTCTTGTGACCAATATATTCTTGTGAGATGAAACCTAATGACCCTGTGGATAGAACGCTCTTCCCAATAAGAGTAAATTCATTGGTCCATCGTGCACTTTGGGAACGTAACTGGTAGGGTTCTGTACCAGTGTTCCACCTAGAGGGGACCATGAGCTCTAGGCGTATGCCTGGCCAAGCATGCATTTGCGATAAGGTAGCAAGGACTACTGATGTACTCTGTTATGATAGGTAGCATGGCCAATGATTCATTCTGTAGTTCTACCATGATATTTGATAGTGCTATTCGATTGTGAGCATTTCTATTTCTTTGTAAGCCTAACCACATTCTGATTCTTACCCATGTTCTTGATATGGATATTTCTTTTAGATATAATTATATATTTATACATATATATGTATATGTATTTCTTTCTTATTGCATGTTCATATCTTACTGAGTTGAAGGCTCACTCCTCTTCTGTGGATTTCAGGTGATAGTGTAGCTCGTGAGGGAGCTAGTAGAGAAGATCTAGATTCTTAATTCATTCTTCCAAGAAGCCTTCATTGTAATTATTTTGACATATGATTTTATATATTCATTATATGATATTATGACACAATATGTATTGGCAGTATACTCTAGAGCTCCGTAGTTAGTTATTTGAGGATGATAATACTTTGATGTATGAATTGTTACCTCTTGGGTACTCTTATTCCTTAGTGATGTGAGATGCATCTTTTGATCAGTAAGGAACAAGGAGAAATTATATAATGATAATGGTAAAGGTATAAATGATGTTTTAATGGATTATAGAAATGATTATTGTATGATATCTTTATTTAATATGAATGCATAAATGTGTATGAGATTCATAATATGTGAGTTCTACGGGTTTATGGTAGCCTTAAGCCTACCCTTACCCTAGGACCGTCGCACCACTGCAATTGGGGTGTGACAGTTAAGTTATGAATCCAGAAGGTTTCTACGGGGATTGGTAGCCTTAAGCTAACCCTTTCCCTAGGATCATCATATCCTGAAGTATGGATGTGACAAAGTTGGTATCAGAGCATAAGTAATTAAATAAAACAACTATCATTAAAAATAAGTTAATTATGGAGCATAGGATTCTTCCTTATCGTCATTTGATGTTATTCGTTATATATGCTATTCCGCATTCCATAAATTAATGATCTTATAGTTTCTGTTTTTAGTGAATATGCTGCCTAGATGTAGTGAAGAGGAATTGGTACCTATTAGGCGGGGACGACCTCGTCGAGTTAGACAAGAGGAGGCAGTGGCCTCGAATATTGCTCCTGATAGGGAGGAGGTTGTTGAGCCACCATAGGCTAGAAGAAGAACAAATAAAGAGAGGTTCGCAGAACATGTGAAATTTCTTATTAGAGAAAATCAAGAATTGAGGAGGGAAATGGAAGAATTGAGAAAAGCCAGGCATGAGCCACCTCTAATAGTGAGTCCACTAGCACCTGCTCCTCCACCTGTTCATGTTCCGCCACCAGTTCCTCAGGGCAGTTTGGTTCCTCGACAGGCAGCTAGAAGAGTGATTGATTATGGGGGAGTTAAAATGTTTACTTTTCTCAAGATGGGTCTGCCAGAATTCAAAGGGGAGCATGGTGACGAACCTAGTGAATTTCTAGAAGAAGTTGAGAAGGTTATTAGAATATTGCCCTGTTCTGATGCTAGGACAATTGAATTGGTGGGTTTATTATTAAAGAGAAATGCTTGGTCATGGTTCGAGCAGCATGTTGAAGAACCATTGTACAGTGATAATCCGCCTACCTGGGACCAGTTTATGCAGATGATAATGGATGAATTCTTAACTGAGGGAAAGAGAAAAGATTGATGCAGTCTGATAAGTTAAAGCAAGGAAGCTTGAGTGTTACAGAATATGCTAAAGAATTCCTCAGATTGGCTAAATTTGCAAAGAGTGTGATTCCAAATGAAGCTGCAAAGAATATAAGATTCCAAAAAGGGTTACATGCACATCTGCATAACATTTTGTTAGCTACAGAATATAACTCCTTGACCAAGTTGATAGATAAGGCGGTTCAGATGGAAGAAAAATATAAAGAAGAAAGAGTTGAAAGGGAGCAGAAGAGGAAGGGTACCTTCAGAGGGCAAAGCAGTAGAAATAAAAGGGGTAGCAGTAGTTATCAGTCTAGATCCTCTGATATAGGTACTAGTCTAATTCAGAGACCAGTTGAGAGTAATAGTCGAAGTCAGAGCAGGTCTGGGCTGCTTCATCCGCCCCTTGGATGTTTCCTGGTACCTTCATATCAGAGAGGGCCAATCAGACTTTTCCTTCTTGCTTTTAGTGTGGCAAGCAACACCCAGGTCCTTGCAGATTTATTACTGGAGCCTATTTGAGATGTGGGCAGCAGGGTCATTACATCAGAGATTGTCCACTTACTCGTGGGTAGCAGGCTGCACCCACTACATCTCAGCCTACAGTCCAATGGAGTCAGAATAACAATAGAGGCTCTAGAGGCAGAGGCCAGAGTTCAGCTCAAGGTGCACATCAGTCAGCAGCTGGTAGAGGTCAGGGTAGAGTGTTTGCTCTAAATCAGCAAGAAGCCCAAACTTCTAATACTAATATGGCAGGTATGATTTTTAATTCAGAATGTGCGAGAAAATATTTTATTTGACTTGGGGGCTACGCACTTGTTTGTATCACTTGCATTTGCTAGAAAACTGGGTAAGGGTAGGAAAAAGATGAATATACCCTTAGAGATTTCTACACCTCTAGGTGAAACCATTGATGTAGAATACTTATATGATTCATGCTCAGTTGAAATAGAGGATAGAATACTCCCAATAGATTTAATTAAATTGCCAGTTTTGGAAATTGACGTGGTGCTAGGGATGGATTGGTTATCCACTCACCATGCTACAATTGATTGTCGGGGAAAAAGAGCGGAATTTAAACCTATGGGTCAAGACAACTTTGTATTTCAAGGTGACAGAGGTAGTGTGATGACAAGACTGATATTTGTTATTAGTGTAAGACAACTTCTGAGGAAGAGATGTCAGGGATTCTTGGCCAGTGTGGTTGATACACGGGTCACCTCTAATGGAGTTGAACAGATCCCTGTGGTAAATGAATTTCCTGATGTGTTTCCTAAGGATTTACTAGGAATACCTCCTGATCGGGAAATAGAATTTGAGATCGAAGTGTACCCCAAAACTAACCCAATATCCATTCTTCCTTACCGAATGGCTCCTGCAGAATTAAAGGAGTTGAAAGTACAACTACAGGAATTACTTGATAAAGGGTTTATAAGACCCAGTAGTTCACCATGGGGAGCTCTAGTGTTATTTGTGAAGAAAAAAGATGGGCCTCTCCGAATGTGTATTGATTACAGACAATTGAATAAGGTGACTGTTAAAAATAAATATCCTTTACCCAGGATAGATGACTTATTTGATTAGTTACAAAGAGCTAGTCATTTCTCCAAAATTGATCTCAGGTCGGGTTCCCATCAATTGAAAGTAAAAAAAAAAAGATGTGCCAAAAACAGCTTTTAGAACTCGATATGGTCATTATGAATTCCTAGTTTTGCCATTCGGTCTTACTAATACACCTGCAGCCTTTATGGATTTGATAAATAGAGTATTTAAGCCTTTTTTAGACAAGTTTGTCATTATCTTTATTAATGACATACTTGTATACTCTATAAGTCAAGAAGAGCATGAAGAGTATTTAAGAATTGTACTGCAAATATTGAGGGAACATAAGCTATATGCCAAGCTATCGAAGTGTGAATTTTGGCTAACTGAAGTATGTTTCTTGGGCCATGTTATTACTAAAGATGGCATAAAATTAGATCCAAAGAAAGTTGAAGCAGAAGCAGATTGGCCCCGACCCACTAGTGTAACTGAAGTCAGAAGTTTTCTTGGTATGATAGGTTATTATCGAAGATTTGTTAAAGATTTCTCTAAGATAGCCTTGCCATTGACTAAGTTAATAAGAAAGCAGGTTAAATTTCAGTGGGATGATTCTTGTGAAGAAAGTTTTCAGAAACTTAAAATATGTCTCATTACTGCTCTAGTACTTTCTTTGCCATCTGGATCTGGTGGATTTGCAGTATATTATGATGCTTTAAGGGTAGGACTTGGATGTGTGCTTATGCAAAATGGGAGAGTGATAGCTTATGCATCCAGACAATTAAAGAGGCATGAATTGAATTATCCCACCCATGGTCTCGAAATGGCGGCTATAGTATTTGCCTTGAAGATTTGGAGGCATTATCTTTATGGTGAAAGATGTGAGATTTTCACTGATCACAAAAGTCTCCAATACATTCTACAACAAAAAGATATTAATCTAAGGCAAAGACAATGGATGGAATTGGTGAAGGATTATGACTGTCAAATTCTCTATCATCCTGGGAAGGCAAATGTGGTAGCTGATGCACTAAGTAGAAAGTCGATGGAAAGTTTATCACATATTGCGATTCATCGGAGACACTTGATTAGGGAGATGAAAGATTTAGCTAATATGGGAATTTAGTTGGAGATTTCTGAATCTCGAGCTTTGCTTTCTCAGTTTCAAGTGAGACCTAAGCTAATTGATGAAATTAGAGTCTCACATGATGAGGATTCGCAGTTGCTCAAGCTTAAGGAAGATGTGAAAGCTGGAAAGACTTCTGAGTTTCAATTGGATGATGGTGTATTGAAAATGGGCCAACGATTATGTGTACCTGATGTTGATGGACTCAAGGAAAAGATTTTGAAAGAAATTCATTTTACACCTTACAGTGTTCATCCGGGGGCAACCAAAATGTATCATGATATGAAAAGTTGTTATTGGTGGCCGGGTATGAAGCAACAGATAGCCAAGTTTGTATCTACTTGTTTGTCTTATCAGCAAGTAAAATTTGAGCACTAAAAACCTTATGGGTTGCTTCAGGAGATAGAGTTGCCTGAATGGAAATGGGAACATATTACAATAGATTTCATGGTTGCATTGCCGAGGACTTCAAAGGGTTATGACTCTATATGGGTAATTGTAGATCGGCTTACGAAGTCAACCCATTTTTTTGAAGTTAAATCCACTTATTCAGCAGCTCAATATGCTCAGTTGTATGTGGATAAGATTGTGAGATTGCATGGTGTACCAAAATCCATTATATCAGATTGCGGTACTCAGTTTACATCCCGATTTTGGCAAAAGTTTAAAGAGGCTTTAAGTACACAGCTAAATTTTAGTACTACTTTCCACCCTTAAACTAATGGGCAATCTAAAAGAACCATTCAGTCACTGGAAGATATGCGTCGTTTATGTGTTCTTGACTTTGGAGGCAGTTGGGATCAATACCTACCTTTGGTGGAGTTTGCTTACAATAATAATTATCATTCCACTATTGGTATGGCACCATACGAAGCATTGTATGGAAGAAAATGCAGATCTCCAATATATTTGGTGGAACCTGGGGATAAACAGATCGAAGGCCCAAATTTGATCAAAGTAACTATGGAGAAAGTGTCAATTATTAGAGAAAGAATGAAGACAACATTTAGTCGGCAAAAGAGTTATGCGGATACAAAGCGAAGAGATTTACAGTTAGCTATCGGAGACCATGTGTTCCTGAAAATTTTCCAAATGAAAAGAGTCATGCGATTTGGCAAAAAAGGAAAACTTTCACCAAGGTATTTTGGACCGTTTGAGATACTGGATAAAGTAGGGAATGTATCTTATCGCTTAGCTCATATCCATGTTGCGGAAGTACTTATTAGATCCGTCCCATGTGCTCCAGCCATAAGTTATCGAAGTAGATGGGGACTTATCATATGAAGAAGTGCCAGTCAAAATAGTAGATCGACAATTAAGGAAGCTGAGGAATAAAGAAATTCTTATGGTAAAAGTGCAATGGAGAAACCATAGTATTGAGGAGTGCACATGGGAAAGTGAAGCCGATATGCGACGGAGGTATCCACAGCTGTTTCAATGCTAAGGTTAGTAATTTAAAATTTGAGGATGAATTTTTCTGAGGGGGGGTAGAATGTAATAACCCTAACAGAAATTTAAAACAATTTAAGCATAGTTACGAGAAACGAATATCGGTAGGCACTTTTCATAAATTCTAGGAAATGTATTATTTAGAATTGATTATGGATAACTTAATTAGGTAGTATGGCAGCCTAGAAAAAAAAATAATTAGGAGATTAAATGGATTTAGAAATAATGTTAATTAATTAAATCAATTAAAAAACTTAAAAGGAAAACTTAGAGAACCTAGGTTTGAACATTCTTCAATATTCGATTTTTAATAAATTTTAAAGCAATCTTTTATCCAATTTTTTTTTCACATACCTAATTTGATGAATAATGGATGATTTAAAAATAGAATTGAGTGAAATTAATAAAATTTAAATGTTTAAATAGAGAAGTAAAAGAAATAGAAGAATAAAATGGCAATTTTATAAATTTTGAGAAAATGGTCAAAATTTGACCAATAATTAAAATACTTAAAAATAAATAAAAATAAATAATAATAAAATGGGCTAGGTGATGTCCAAGTGGAGGGATCTCCACCAAATTAATTTATTTTATTTCATCCAAATTAATATATACACAATCAAGGGTAGATTAATTTTCTTTTCATTTTTTTGTTCAAAATTTCTTTTCTTAAATTCTAATTGGTTATTAATTTTTTTAAATAAATAATTAGATACAATTATCACCATTTTCTTCTTCCTCTTCCCTTAACCGAAAATCCCACCATAAAATTCTCCAAAATTTTGTTTCACCATACACAACTTAAATCACTCTCCAACTTCATCCAATATTCACATCATCACCTTCAAAGCTCTCTTCTTTATCAAAATTGGTAGATAGTTGAGGAAATTCTTCAAAGGTCTTCAAGAGGTAAAATCTTCAACTAGTTCTATAATGTGATTTAATGAATTTTAATGTTAATTTGGAGGTTTAATTAGTAAAAGAAAGTAGGATTAGAAGTGAATCTTTAAAAATTCAGAATTTTCTATAACTTTATAGAATATTGGGGCTGAGTTTTCATACCCTTAAGTTTGGAATTTGAAGATTCTTAAAACTTAAAAGTTGTATATTTACATGTATAAATTAATTTTCTTTAAGAAAGTTTTATCAAATTTTTACTGTGTTGAGAGATATAGACTACTGAGTATGACTGACTCGGATTAGTGTTTGTGCTGAGAGAACCTACTGAATTTTGCAATTTTGAGGATATTAAATTCTGATTCAGGGAAAAATCAAAACATGAAAATTCTTTCCCTATATCTTAATAAAATTTCATGAAAACAGAACTGCATTTGAATATCTACATAATGAGTTACAAGTGAAATAGTATAGGTTGCTCGCGTAGGAATTACAGGATAGATTACAGGATGCAGGGCTGAATTTGAAATTTCACCATAAATTGTATAGAGTATAGAAAAATCTGAATTTTGGATATATTATATCTTGATATGTTTAGTTTAATTAGGAAAAAGAATTAAAGAAATTGGATAAGTATATAGGGATATATGACTAAGAGAACCAAGGTTGCTAGTAGGATAAAAGTTGAAATTAACCCTAAGAATTGAGAATTTTAGGGAAATTGATTAATTAGAGTTTTAATTAATGTAAGTTCTTATCAAATTGACACTAAATTATATTTAATTATATGAGTAGCATCTAAAGGGGATGACAAAGAGATTCATGATCACCTCTTTTGTCTTTGTTGAGTAGAGAAGGAAGATCGATTTTTGCTTTTTGCTTTTAGAGGTGAGTAATATACATACTATTTTACTTGACATTGCCTTAAAAATCTAGTTGTTGAAATTGCCATGAAATTCCATTGTTGATCGAAAGCCCTAATTGAATGATCCATGATTATTTCTATGCTTTCTATGAATCCAAATGAACCCCTTTTAATTAGATTTGCATGATTAGCCAAATGTCTTGTTAATCAACACCTTGAAAGTGATTAAGAAATTCTTTGATACCTAATGATTAAGCACTATATGTATAGCATTAATGAAATGACAAAAGTTTTAATGACATTGTGCACTATGGTTTAATGATCCTAACTAGGAAGGGGTTAAGGTCCTAACCAAGCAGTCTGATCAATCGTATGAGTAAATAGCATTCTACCGGATTGTAGCCTCTGCTTAAATGATCAATAATGATTCTGTAATTTTATAATGACATGATATATTATGTATCTTAATGCCAATGTAAAACCAAACCTACATATTAAATGGCATCAATTTTATGAATCTTTTATTTGATTAATGATCCTATTATTATTAAATTATGCTACCATTATCTTTCTTTTGAGAGATTCCTCACCTAATCTCACAAGTAAGATAATATGTGTATTACTCACTGAGATTAAATTCTCACCTCTTGTGGTTCAATGTTTCAGGTCCATAGTAGAAAGTGGTGGTTCCAACCCATTTCCTCCTTCGAAGCTTGGAACTGGCAGTATCTATGTAACTGCCTCTACTTTGAAGATATAGTATTTTTAGTTAATCTATAGTTGCTCCGTGATTATGATAGTATTATAAAACATGTATAAGTATTATGTTGTGACCCGTGGAATATTAGTAATAAATATTTGCACTTTAATTAATTAATTTATAATTTACTGATAATGGTTTATTAATTGAAGTACAAAAATGTGATATGAAATGGAGTTGAGGATATAAGGTGAAATTTTAGAAGTGTTGATTTTCTTGCAAGTTGTGTAAATTGTAAATATTAAGTAAGTCGATAACTTAGGATGTTATTTTTACAAAGGAGACTCTGGCTAAAATTTCTTAAAAATTTACATAAATAATTTTTTTTAGTTGTTAAGTTATGAATCCAGAAGGTTTCTACGGGGATCAGTAGCTTTAAGCTAACCCTTTCCCTCGGATCGTCATATCCTGAAGTATAGATGTGACATATAAGTAATGTAATTTTATGTTAAATAGTATCTAAATTATTATTAATTAAATATATAGAGTCAAGAATAAATAAAGGACTGATGAAAAATGAAAAATGCAAAGAAATAGAACCAAGGAAAAGGAATGGAAATGTGAAGGAATGGATTGGAAATGTTACTTTGTTTGACATTGCCTTCAAATTAAATTATTGAAATTACTATGAAATTTCATTGTTAGCCAAAAATACCAATTGTATGATCCATGATTAATTTCATGCCCTTTTATATTCCCAAATGATTCCTTTAAAATGAATTTGCATGATTGGCCTAATGTTTCATGTATTGAACCTTGGAAGTGCTTTAGTTATTTTTGATACCTAATGATTAAGCACTATATGTATGGCATTAATGAAATGACAGAAGTTTTAATGACATTGTGCACAGTGGTTTAATGATCCTAGCTAGAAAGGGGTTAAGGTCTTAGCCATGCGGTTTAATCAACCGTACGAGTAAATAGCATGCTACTAGATTGTAGTATCTACTTAAGTGATCAATAATGATCCTATCATTTTATGATATGATATGATTTTTTAATGCCAATGTGAAACCGAGTTCATATGTTAAATAACTTCAACTTTATGAATTTTTAATTGATTAATGAACCCATTATTATTATATATTTTATGATATCATTATCTTCCTTGTGAGCAATGCTCTCACCTAGACTTACAAGTAAGATAATATGTGTATTACTCACTAAGTATTATTATACTCACCTCGTAATTATTTATTATTTTTGAGGAATAAGATTGTATTGGTGGTTGTTTCCCAAGTCATCCTTTTCTCCGGCTTGGGACGTCAAAAACTCCAATGTAATTTTTTTTTTGAGGAATTATATTTATATACTATTAGAGCTCCATGGTATTATTAGGTAGGTAGTTGTGAGTGTATATGAATACTTTGTTTAATGAAAGTTACAAATGAAATGAAATACAAATGATGTGAATAAGTTAATGACGTAAATATTATAGAAGTTCTATGAATGTTAAAATGTAATTGTGACTTGATATGCATATATAGAAGTGTTTTACATATGACTGGGAGAACTGTGGAGCTGAGGATATAAGGATGAAAAATTTTGGGAGTGTAATTTTTATGCAGGTTGTGTAATATGAGAAATATGTGATGGGATTATATTGAAAATACAAGGGAAACCCTGACAAAATTTATGTAAAAGTAATAATTTTCAAGTAAAATTTGAATATTAAAGAATGATTTTAAGTTTGAATGATTGATGATTGACATGTTTAAAGGGTTCTACGGGTTTCTGGTGACCTTAGGTCTACCTATGCCCTAGGTCATAACGGCTTAATAGTGGGTCATGACAAAAGTGGTAATTTCAATAATTTAATTTGAAGGCAAGGTCAAACAAAATAATATGTATATTACTCACCTCACTGAGCACTTCACATTTCCATTCCTTTTCCTTGGTTCTATTTCTTTGTATTTTTCAGTTTTCATTAGTCCTTTTTTCATTCTTGACTCTACATATTTAATTAATAATAATTTAGATACTATTTAACATAAAATTACATTACTTATACTTATATCAAAGAAAATTACTCAAATTTTGAAGTTTTAGGTTATGCCTATGAAGAACCTTTACTGGCAGTCTATATTTCATTACTTACATATCTCTCTATACTTATCCAATTGCTTCAATTATTATTCCTAATTAAACTTAAATATAAGGTTATAACATAACCAAATTTCACATTAAACTCATTACTACACAATTTATGGTGTTAATTTAAACTTAGGCTTACAACTAGCCCTACTGCCTGCATTATGCCCTGTAACTTTGACCTGACAGATTTTGTTCTTTTGCTAATAACTCAATATATACTTAACCAATTACTGTAATTATTTTTCCTATTGAAAATAGACATATAATATTATAACATGTCCAAATTTCAGAATATTTGGATCACTGTATAATTATTAGTGAATTTTCAAAATTAAACTACTGTCCTGAAATCTTTGTCCAAGTAGACCATATTTCTATGCCTATAATTAATTCCATGATCATCAAATTTAAAAATCAGTTTACATTCATTTAGATAACATATAATTGAACATATTTTATGTTTAAAACTTTCTCTAATTTAGATTTCAAAGTCCTCATATCAATAGAAATCAGTAACCTATATTATGTTTATTAGTCAATCCGGCAGATTATACTCATGACCTAATATATCACAGTCTAATTTTAGACTATGACGGTCCTAGGGTACGGGTAATACCAAAGGTGACCAGTACCTCAAAGAACCCATGCTATTATTTTAACTTAACTTTTACAATAATTACTTAACCTGTGATACATTTTAGGTGATAATTTTTTTTTTTTAAAACATCATAATAATCATGCAGAAAAACTGACAGAGTTTCTTTTGTAACTCTGACTTAAGCTATCCATAAAACATATAAATTTGCACTCCCAATATAACATACATCCCCTTATAACCTCCATTGGTCAATCACAACTCAATATGCACTTCAATATTTTCATTCATATTACATAATATATATATATCATACCAATTTCTCATATCATATATATGTACAACATATACAGTATTATGTCATATCTGATTACCATTTGATCATTTTAAACACTTTACTTTTAGTCCATCCAAACTCTCTATACATTATATACCAAGGAACCTCTATACACATGAGTGACCTCACATACATACATTTGTGATCCAAGGCTG
>CANXYC012453654.1:0-20510 GCA_948193065.1 Aleurites moluccanus | reverse complement strand
TATATATATATATATATATATATATATATATATATATATATATATATAATTTGATATTTATTATTTTTAATTAAATTTTTAAAAAATAAAAATAAAAATTTTTGACACAAAAATTAATTTAATTCGATCAATTTATCAGTTAATCGACTGATTCATCAGTTTTTTAACAACAATGCTTCAATGTCATTTTATCGTTGGAAAATTTGCCTTAATTCTGGTTCTGCATATGACATTTGCCACATTCGAAGCCCAAGCTGCTTGAATGTCCCAGACTCGTTTCAGGATTTTTCAGTCAGACATGTAAGTGTCATCTGAAACGTTGCAAGGTTCTGGTGCCTAGTGCTTTTAACATTGATTCCAACCCATATATTCCATGCAAAACTATCTGAAACAAAAATTGAAATCGACTGCTCATAAATCCAAACAACGATTTCTGTAAAGCAAATAACGTGATTGTCAACATTTATGTTTAAAAAGCAGGCAAGGTCCCATCTTTTTTATTCGATGCAAAACCCCAAAGAACATTCTGAGCCAAATAGAAGGGAGACGATCCATGTCAGGAAGCAAGCAAAATATACCCAACAACAGTATTTGCTCATTACAAGTTCGGTTTCCAGTCATTCCAAAGGGCATGCTTTCTCGAATGCTTGCTGCTCTTTGCGACACAAATCAAATTCATTTGTATGGTAATACATGCAACCAACATAAGAATCCATCTCTTTAGTGCATCTCTGATGAAGATCTTTCGGCCTGCAGAGTAAAACATCTTAGAATTTAGAAATGCTACGAACCATACTTCTATGCAGGTAGATATGTGCTTGTGATCTGGTGTGAAGCAACAAGTTCTTGAATCTCCATTTGAGCTTAATTTAATGGAATATTATCTATTTTTTTTTTGTTTAGCGTTTAAATTATTAATCAGCATGCGCAATTAGCATCACAACAAATTTAAATAAACACAACCAAGCTTCAGTCTCAGATTGGTTGCAGTCGGCATGTAATTGCAACCATAAATCATACTTGTAGACTATGAAGGAAATATAAAGACACCCAAAAACTAGAGGAAAGAACCAAGTTTTGCAGCACAAATTGTTCAAAACAACCTTATATTACAGGAGAAACATAACATATGGAGCATCTGCTATGCTGTAGACAAGATATCGATTTCATATGCATTATACAGTATGAAGTATGATGTTTGGCCATGATAAATGGCTAAGCCGTTCAAGAATGATAATCTTCTGAACAAGGTAAAAAAAAAAAATGGTGATAATTACTTTTTTTCCCTCTTATATTTAGGAAATATAATTTGCAAGTATTTTTAACCTACTAACATATGTGGGGAGGTCATATATGAAGAAAGAAAATGCAGTGGATCCACCATGTCCCTAATTTGTATTAAATAATTATCAAAGGAATCAGATACAGATCCTAGGTTGAAGTCCCATTGGAATGACAGAGGAAGAAGTGAGTATTTGGGAAGGTTAATGAGATAAGAAACTTATTCTATTTTGTAGTCCAAGACCAACAAGTCTTCTGATGGACCCTTAAAGGAAGAAACTGGATATATTGCTTAAAGGATCTCAATATCTACAGCCCAAAAAGCTCATCAAATTCATGTATTGAAAATTAATAGTGCTTAGAGTAGTCCTCTGGTGAAATTGCATTTTAGGTTCAAGAATGCAACTCTGAGGCTGCATCTGAACCCTATCTTAATATAGTTTAAAATATTATCTAATTGTAGTCAGCAGTAGTCCAGACTTTGACCGGAGTTTGACAAAGCCAAAGCTACTATTTGTTGGAACTAATATTCGTGACACAGCTACAATAATGAGATTAAACTGGTTGTCAAACTCACCGTGACAGCACTTTGCCCAAAAGACAAATGGAGCAAGGAAAACACAAAACACTATCTACATATAACTTAAGAAAAAGATATTCAATCTTATTTGGAACTGGTCAAGTCAAAGATGGAAAGACCAAGTTCAAGGATTTGACAATTGGTCCTAAAAGGAGTCGAGTATAGTCTAGCAAAACCAGGAATCTGTACATTATTGTAAGTCAATACTCATGGATTCAACAGTACAAATTTGGAATTACACAACAATGAAATGCCTGAGAGAATGAGCAATGTCATGTGTCAAGATGCTACCACTTCACAAATCAATAGACGTTATCATGTATGAATTTTGATGTTCAAAAAAACCTTAATTTGAAAGAAACGATAAACTAGTTGTAATTTTTAGCTCAAGAAACAATTAACATCTAGCCAAATAGTCAATGCTTAAATTAAATGATCATTCTTTTTCTTTCTTTCTTTCTTTTTTTAGGATATGATAAATGAAATGATTATTCCTATGTGATGTCTGTACAAAAAAAAAAAAGAAACCTTGAAAAGCTGAGTACATATATATTTTTATATATACTAAGCTATGCAAATCAACTTGTAAACTCAGAAATCCAGTCTCCAGAATAAAAACCTTTAATCTTCAATTCAAATGATACCATAAATTACTTTATAATAACCCTTACACCAATTTATTTCATGTGTAACCACTAATAGTCCAAAAATAAAAAATAGAAAAAAAGGAAGAACAAGTGCAAGATTACTTACAGGCCAAGGACGCAGCGAGTGACTTGCTGGCCCTTATCGAGACATTTCTCAGGGTTTGGATCCTTCTTCTTGCACTTGAGGAAGGTCACATTCTCCTCAAAGCACCTCATTCCTATGTGCTTCGATGATGCCGTCAACACTGCCGAAGTCGGGATCGGATTGCCCGTAGCGTCCACCGCACTCGCCATCTCCAATCGAGTCTACAATCTTAGGGAAAAGAAAACAGAAAAAACAAAAACAAAAAAAATCATTTTCTTCTCAACATTTCCACATTTTCTCAGCAACCAAACAGAGAATTTAGCATTTAAATATATAAATTGAATAAAAAATTTCCTTTTTTCTTTTTTTCCTTTTCGCGATTACCTGTGCCTACTCGTTGCTTCTGAGAGAGAGAAAAAAATTGGTGAGTGTGGGAGGAAACGAGATCGTTTAGGTGCTGAGAGATCAGAGACTAATGCTAATGTGCGCCACGAGGTGAGGGAATAGGATAGCAAGCCTACTTTGGGAATAAAAATAACTGATGAGTGTATTTAAGTCATTTCTCAAAAGAAACTACGTCGTGTAACATTCACTTCACTTCTAGGGTTTTGGGTTTTTGTTACTCAGTTCTATCTCTCGCATTTACCATTTCGTTCACTGCTTGAAAGAAGATTAGCAAAAGTAAGTTCAGTTTGTTTTTAGATTTTTCGAATGGCTCCATTGATAAAAATTTGCTGAATTTCTCTTCTTCTTTTTTTCCAATTAACTGCCAAAATTGTATTTGCTTTTAGTTTCCAGATTATCATAGGCTTTTGTAGAAGCACAAATTATTTATTTCTTAGTATAATTAAATACCCTTAATTTGTGATAGTTAGGCCAGTATAGAACTATTATTTTTACCATTAATATTGATTCTGGTTCACCATGAATGGTGCTCAAAAGATGCTCGATGAAATGACCAAGAGAGATTCATTGTTGTGTATATGGTTTGTAGGGTGACTGGACTCGAAATTCTTTCTAATTCTGTTAATTTATTGTCTTTACCATTTTGATATGATCAATTAAGATTTAAGATCTATGCTGAGTTTAAAAAAAAAAATTGTTGGGCAGAGTGGATTTGTTATATGTTGTCTACAATGAATTTGGATTACAGATGTAGACATATACTCAATTATAGTTTCTTTTTTGTAATCAAACAATAGTATGTTTATACCTTTTTTTTTGGGTGGTATGTTTATACCTTTTTTTTTGGGTGGTTATCTTGTGTATGTAATTAGGGAATGGGTGACAAGAAGAAGAAGACGTTCATGTTCATCCGGCTTGTTTCAGCTGCTGGGACTGGATTCTTCTATGTGAAGAGAAAGAGTTCTAAGAAAATTGCTGAGAAGCTTGAATTTAGGAAATACGACCCTCGAGTGAACCGCCATGTTCTTTTTACTGAGGCAAAAATGAAATGAGGGGGAAGCATATGTGATAGATCTTTATTGTTATCTACTTTATTTGGATCAATATACTGCTTCTGTGGACAACAATTTTGTAATTAAGTAGAGCTGAATAAGTAATTGTTTGTGCTGTTCGATTATCTCCGCCTCCTAGATGATGTGAATCTTTGACGTTCATCCAATTTTTCAGTCAAATAGTACTTATTATAGAGATTTGCCTTTGTTTTACTTGCTAGCATAATCTATATAGTTTTCTGATTATGATTTCTTGTGAATTCAGATATTATTATACTCCAGATTTTTTTTTTTTAGTTTGAGCTTGAAATATTTCTACAGCGATAAGCCAAGAAATAAAGGTGTTTTATGCATTTGCTTTCGTGTTCTGCCTTGTGATTGTGCTATATGCATTTGCTTTGGTGTGTTGGGTCATTAGGAAATGTAGGCCCTAACCTAACACATTGAAATGAATGGAATAAAGTGACTGTTTATTTCTTCTGGCTGCACTAATGTGTATGTGTACTTTGTCGCTTTGAGGTGCCTATATGTTACTGTCATGGGTTTGAAGTGATGGCATCTAGGTCAGCCCAGTATACAAACTATAAATATGTAGCTTTCTGGTACTTTTGTTCAAATTCATCATTCTTGTGGCGGTCGCTTTAGTGTAATAGGATTTGGCATGAATCACGGGACTTCTGGTTTCCACAGCTAACTTGCATTTTAAATGAATTGATAGTTACTGATGTGAAATTCAACCACAGCATTGTGAAGTATAGACGTCAAAATTTCAACAACTGAGCTTGATTTTATTCATACGCTACTAAGGGAGAGGATCACATATCGAGTTAATGTGTGAACATTGCAAAGTTTACTTTGTTCAAATCCTGAGGTTCATGCTTCAGGATACTTCCCAAGTCTCTATCAACAGAGGGAATTCTGAGGTTCTTAGACAGCTACACCAAAACCAAGATAGTCATGGAACATATTTCTTAAACAGATATCTTATGACTTACGAGACAACAATCACTCTATCAGAGGGCAGAACTACATATAGTGTGGTAGGTGTATAGCCGTCAAATTCTAAAAAATTTACATTTTTACTTATATTTTTTATATATATATTTTTAAAAATATATAAAAAACCCAAAATTTTAAAATATTTCATTTTTTACCTATACTTTTTAGGTTTAGTTCTATCTCTGACTTTACCAGGCATAAAATACTGATGGTTTGCATATTCACTTATTTGTTTTACCAATTAATCATTTCATAAAACGGCATTATTAGATATTATTAATAGAATGATAATAATAATAATAATATTAAACTTAAAAAGATCAATATGATTTTAAGGAAAATTTTAACAATCATTCCATGTAGGATATTGTTTCCCGAAATGGTTATAGTGCATAACTTCCTTGCCAAATCCTCCCATATCAACAGTATTGGATACAACTAAGTACCTTCCATTGTAAACTTGTTTCTCAATTATCCCTTTTATTTTTATTTTCTCGAGCATAACATGGGAGTTTTATACAATGAGATGAAGAAATACAAACAGATCTAGAAAATAAGCCTAAAAAAATTTAGATATGCAATAAGAAAAATAAAAAAAAATACGTTAAAATATCTTTTTTCTTTTTTCTAAATCTTAACATTTTATGTCTTTAATAATAGTGATTATAAATCTGCTTCAATAAATCTAAAAACTCACTGTTTTTAAGATTAAGATTAAAAAAAGAGTGATAAATCATAAATTTATCAAAAAAGCTAATCATAGAGATAAAAATTTGTTTAAAGCTCACTACTACAGAAATGGTCCCAATATTTTCCAATGGAAAGTGAAAAAAGTCGCATATTGATAAATACTTTTATTTTACATATCAATTATCTTATATCTATTCAATCTATCCATTTGTGATTTCTGATGACGTGGCCAAATGGGAGCAAACCAGCCTCTCCGTTCCTGTCTTTAAACACTTGCTCTGCTTCTTGCAATGCTGAGTAACACTATAAATGTGGAATCCAAAATTCGAAAGTTTTCCACCTTTGTTATACTCTCTAATCACCCTCTCTCTCTCTCTCTCTGCACATTCACTTTCAGCCACATACTCATTTTATAATTTATTTTACAGAACCTCATTAGTGGAGCATTTAGACCCATAAGCATAATCTCCACTGTGTTTCTGTTTCTGGGTTATTCTTCTTCCTCTTTTTCTCTCTCTATATTCACATTTCGGACCATTTTAAGCTCTTTTCGTTTCGTTCTCTTTTGGGTCTTTTTTCTGTAATGGCTTTCTCTGCATTTTCATTTTCTGCACATGCAAACAGGGCAACATGCTTAGATCTTCAAACATACAGTTTTGTTTCTTCTCATTGTTTTTCGGGAACAGATCTGTTGGGTCAATCTCTACACAGAATCAATCAGGTTTTTTACTCATATATGATATTTACATGTATGGAATTAACCATGTTGCAGAATTGAGTTTAACAGTGTTGTCCATTTTGTCTGAGTTTCAATTTAGTTAATTTTGTGTTTAATGGGCAAGGAAGTGCCCACCATGATTCTTTTTTTTTTTAAAAAAAAAAAAAAAAAAACTTCTTGTTTGTTTTTGTATGGAATTTCAGTTATTTTCAATTTTCAGTTTATATAGAACAGAACAATAAAAATAAAAATCACTGAAAGAAACGGGTGTTTTGTTCGGTTTTGGCGAAGGGCAAGAAAAGGCCAGGATGGGTTTGTGCATCACTGTCAGAGAGAGGAGAGTATCACTCACAGAGACCACCAACACCTCTATTGGATACCATAAACTATCCAATTCATATGAAAAATCTATCAATCAAGGTATATAACTAAAGACCATATACACGCACTTGCTTTTTCATTAAAAAGAAAAGAACTTTACATCATCTCATAGAATTTATATATGAATCTTTATGTACTCAGGAGCTAAAGCAACTAGCAGATGAGCTGCGATCCGATGTTATTTTCAATGTTTCAAGGACTGGGGGTCACTTAGGATCAAGTCTTGGTGTTGTTGAACTCACTGCGGCTCTTCACTATGTTTTCAATACTCCTCAAGATAAGATACTATGGGATGTTGGCCATCAGGTTTCTTTTTGCTCTAATTCTTCTTTGTTTCAATTTCTTCTTACTCACAGCTAATAAATGGAGCCTTTTGGTCATATATTGTTATGATAAATTGTTCAGAATTTGATTCTAACGGTATTTTGCATTTTGCAGTCATACCCACACAAAATCTTGACTGGGAGAAGAGATAAGATGCACACAATGAGACAGACAAATGGACTTTCTGGTTTCACGAAACGATCAGAGAGTGAATTTGATTGCTTTGGGACTGGCCATAGCTCTACCACTATCTCTGCGGGCTTGGGTACTATTTTGCTTCTTTTTGAAACATCATGAAATTCTAACTATTTTCACCAAAATGTAAGTTAGGCATAAATCACCTTATTTTGGACTTTGGCTATTATTAGAGTGCATAGTCTTTTCTAGTCAAAATTGTTTATTTTTTTCTCCAGTAGTGACTATGAAACCATTTTCTTTACTTAATTTAACAAAGTTCTATTCCCAAAGTAGTTGGATCTGTAAATAGAAAACTGTATATTCAAAATTCTGAATAGGGATTGTATTTGTGATAAAGTTAGATAGTTCTTCAAAATGACCTTAAAATGGATTCCTAAATTTATTAGATTTCTTAATCTATGAGATACTACCTTCTGAAATAGAATTGGTGTTGTGGTCTCATGGATTTCCTTGTATTAGCTTTCCTATATTGGCTGACCATGACAACTACCTTCATTTAATTAATGACACAGGTATAGTTTGGTAGGATGCAATCGAACATAATGGAATATAGTCAAATAAAACAATATAGTAAAAGTTTATTTCATTACCTTATATTTAGTTAGATGTATGATATACCAAATAATATTTGGTTGGTGTCTCAATCTAAAACTAATTCTATTCGATATTGACAAGACTTATTTTCAACTGAAATGAAATAATAAGGCCTGCTGAGGTTCAATCCATCTATACTGGTGTTATTTTAATTGACAGGAATGGCAGTGGGGAGAGACTTAAAAGGAAGAAAGAATAATGTTGTCGCAGTCATAGGTGATGGTGCCATGACAGCTGGACAAGCTTATGAAGCTATGAACAATGCAGGATACCTGGACTCTGATATGATTGTCATTCTGAATGACAACAAGCAAGTTTCATTACCAACTGCTACTCTTGATGGACCAATACCACCTGTAGGTGCTTTGAGCAGTGCTCTTAGTAGGTTGCAATCAAACAGGCCTCTTAGGGAACTGAGAGAGGTTGCTAAGGTAAAAATATGAGGAAGAGAACCCTACCCCTTAATAAATTAATTAAATCTGTTAACTCATCTTCTTGTAATGGAAATTATTTCAGGGTGTTACAAAGCGAATTGGTGGACCCATGCATGAGTTGGCAGCAAAGGTTGATGAATATGCTCGTGGGATGATCAGTGGTTCTGGGTCAACCCTTTTTGAAGAGCTTGGACTATATTATATTGGTCCTGTTGATGGCCACAACATAGATGATCTTATTGCAATCCTTAATGAGGTTAACAGTACTAAAACAACTGGTCCAGTCTTGATTCATGTTGTCACTGAGAAAGGCCGGGGATATCCATATGCTGAGAAAGCTGCAGACAAGTACCATGGTAATTAGAATTTTCAACATTAATAGAAAGAAAATACCATGTAATATTTTGAGCCACTATGTTGTGGTTCTGCTTGTTTAAAAATACTATGAAATATTAATATTGACCAACCACTAATGCTTTGGAAAACTTTCATTGATGAGTCTCTAGACATTGCATGTGAATTCTAGTCATTAAAAAAGAGTAACTAGTCATTAAAAAAGAGTAACTGCATGGTTACATTTTGCAGGAGTGACCAAGTTTGATCCTGCTACTGGAAAGCAATTCAAGTCCAGTGGTAGTACACAGTCTTACACGACATGCTTTGCAGAGGCTTTGATTGCGGAAGCTGAAGCAGACAAGGATATTGTCGCAATTCATGCTGCAATGGGAGGTGGAACGGGCTTAAATCTCTTCCTTCGCCGTTTCCCCACAAGATGCTTTGATGTTGGGATAGCAGAACAGCATGCTGTTACATTTGCTGCAGGGCTAGCCTGTGAAGGCCTTAAACCTTTTTGTGCAATCTATTCATCTTTCATGCAGAGGGCTTATGACCAGGCAAGCCAATATATATTTTCAAATTGATCAATATTATATTCTTAGTTGGATTAGTATTTAATTATTATATCACATTAATCTTCTACTTGGATTTTGTTAATAGTGTTTGCTGCGTGTATACCACAGGTGGTACATGATGTGGATTTGCAGAAACTTCCTGTAAGATTTGCAATGGATAGAGCAGGCCTTGTTGGAGCAGATGGTGCTACACATTGTGGAGCTTTTGATGTCACTTTTATGGCATGCCTCCCTAACATGGTGGTGATGGCTCCTTCTGATGAATCAGAACTTTTTAACATGGTAGCCACTGCTGCGGCCGTAGATGATCGTCCTAGCTGTTTCAGATACCCTAGAGGTAATGGTGTTGGTGTTCAGCTTCCACCAGGAAACAAAGGCATTCCTCTTGAGGTAAGGTTCAACTGAGTCTTTATTTCATCATAGTCTACTAAAGAAAGATTAGAAAACCAAATAAGAACTCAATTAATATATCCTTGTAATTTCCTTATAGGTTGGGAAGGGCAGGATATTGATTGAAGGTGAAAGAGTGGCACTCTTGGGTTATGGGACAGCAGTTCAGAACTGTTTAGCTGCTGCCTCTTTACTGGAACCCCACGGCTTATGTCTAACAGTTGCAGATGCTAGATTCTGCAAACCTTTGGATCAAGCTCTCATTAGAAGTCTAGCAAAATCACATGAAGTTTTGATTACAGTTGAAGAAGGATCAATTGGGGGCTTTGGATCTCACGTTGCCCATTTTCTGGCTCTTGATGGTCTTCTTGATGGCAATCTGAAGGTACTCATCTAAATACTAAATGATTTTTCCCTGCTTTCATGATTTCTAAAATACACTATTTTTCAAATTTAATTTTAGTTTACATTTATTAGAAATGTCTCTTTCAAGTGCAACAGTAAGCATTTTCTTGTCATTGCTTAACTGAAAATTTTCAAGATGAACCTCTTTGTTACATTTTGTTGCTACATACAAGGATTGTTTTCAATTTACAAAATCATTGTATGCGTACCTATACTTACTCTTTGATTAAAACTCTATGGCAGTGGCGACCACTTGTTCTTCCTGATAGGTATATAGACCATGGGTCACCAGCTGACCAGTTGGTAGAGGCAGGTCTAACACCATCTCACATTGCAGCAACAATATTCAACATACTTGGAAATAAAAGAGAAGCTCTACAGATAATAACATCATAAAGAAAGTGAAAACATGCTAGTTTTGCTCTTTACAACAATGTAAAATAGAACAACTGTGAGATTTATTTCGTCATCTACCCATATGAAAATGCAATATTAGAAGTTGTAGAGTATATCATGTAACATCACCAATACTTCGCTTAGAATGGATAAAAATTTCAATTTGCTTTTAGTTCATAAGCATCGACCCATATTTGATAATGCTCTCCATACTATCATCTACCTCCCACAATATTTCTTAGTGACGCCAATAAGTCATACTTCAGCTATGTATATAGTCAGATGCGAATCTTTCCATCCGCACAAAATCAAGGTGGGGCGGTGCTATAAATGTATCTTTGATGCCCACTTGCGTGGGCTTCTTGTCAAGTGCCAACACAAAAATAAAAAACTGCAAAAAAGGACGTTTCCAATATAAAGATTGGGTTTCATTTGTGGGAGATGTCAATTGGTTGGGTATAACTTTAGAGTTCGGTTCATGAATTTTTTTTTTTTGTTGCTTTAAATAGGAAGTCAATTTTAAAAACATTTATACATCAAGTCAGCTGGTAATTGGTACATTAAAGCCAGCATGAGATAAGGACAAAGGCCAATTTGTTGCTTTTCGTTTTCATAAGGCACAATTAAGGATGGATATGGTTTAGGGACTAAAGCAATATTGGTTATATACTATTAACCAATTGGCTTTAGTGTCTATCATATGAGTAGAGACTAGAGAGAGGTGCTATTCTTCAATTGGCTAAAGTTTAATTTCCAACTTGACAAAGTCCAATCAAGTTGGACATTAGCAGGATATCTTTTGGTTTAATAATTATCCAAATAAATAAAAAAATTAAAAGAAAAGAAATATATGGGGGAGAACAAAAATATTGTCAAAGTCAATTGTTCAATTCAAAAAGACTTGTGAGATTCATGCAAATGCAAATTATATATATATATTTCTTGAGATTAATCTATATATAGTATTAAACAAATAATCTAGGCCTTAATTAAATTATATTTAATTAATTTTTTTAAACAGAAAGCTATAAGCCCACCGCCTGCTAATCACTTTAGAAGAAATGTATGGTGTGTTAGAAATTGCTACCGTGAATGAATTTTATATTAATTTGAAACATTAATCCACTCAAGTGCTTTATGCTAGAATTTTATTTCAACAAGACAATTCAGCCATAAAAAAAATAAAATAAAATTAATGTTTGAATTTCATTAGAAGAAAATGAACATTTTCATTGTAAGTTCTTCAAATCAATGAAAGTCATGAAATTATAAAAAATAATAGAGTAATTTCTGATTATATAATTATTAAAATAAAATTATGTGTAAGATATATTTTTGGCTTTTAAATATTATTCTGGAGAGAAATTTAATTTTTAAAATATATCATTCACAATCACAGACATAAATAATAAGATTTTGATTTTATTAAGCTGTTGTTTATGAGCAAAACTATTTATAAGAAAAATTTAATTTGTTCCTAGTTATTATACTGAGTGTATGAGTTTATCTCATACACTTAATTAATGAGTAATTAATATGATTTGTTTATTTTTTTTTTATTAAGTGAAAAGATATTTATATTCTTTTTAGTTTTATATATTTTTATTTTATTAAATAGGTGTACATATTCAGAATAGTTAAATATTTTTTTTTAGTAAAGTTTGTCCCAATTCCCTGGAAAAAGTAAAAAATTTGGTGGTTTGAGCATAGAATCGTTGTCGTTTTATTGTTGAATTTCGCAACAAATCTGGGGTTTGCAACTCTACAACAGTAACAAAAATGAAAAATCCTAGAAATTATATATTTAGTTACGAATTCGAACTCTAATAAAAAAAAATTAACAAGTAAAGAATGAAAAAGGAAAGATAACAACATTTACATAATTGAATTAACTATAAATATTTGCATCTACAAAATTGAACAAGCATTTGGATTTTCATCGCTAAAAGTCATTAACACTTCCTCTTTACAGTAATCCAACAACATTAACTGTGGACATGCAACTGCTTGTGAACAATCTAATACTACTTCTTGTGCTATATTTTCTTGATTTTTACAATCATCTTTTGAAGCCTTCTCTTTTTCTCCTTCTTCTCGTTCTTCTTTGTTGGCTATAATCTCTACTCGTTTCCCTGTCTTTTTCTTTAATTTCTTCAAAAGTTTGTGTGGATCAATTTGGCCTGTTACAACTACCTTGTGTTTCTTCATCTCTGTCCAAAATGTCTCCACCCCTGCAAAACAATAACAATTAATAATTAACTGTTAATTAATAATGGCCTATTTTCTTAATTTATTAATTACCTTCAAACTTTGAAATGGTTTTGGCCACGGTTCTTTCACATGCATTACAGTGCATGGAGACTTTGAATTCTACCACTATTACCTGTTAATTAAAAATATAAATCACAAAATAATTAGCGTCAATGATGAACAAAAGAAAAGTTTATGTGTGTTTTAATTAATAAAGTTTGATAATAATCAACTTAATCACTCAGGATCATTCCTCAAAAAAAAAAAACTTACACTGGGATCATCATTTTTAATTTCATTTGCCATTGTAATTAATTAACAAATATAATTGTAGTTTGACTTGGAATTGCACTTATATCTATATATACATATGAACCAATGCAACCCTTCCATTCCAATTTCTATATATTGGTTCAAGCATGGATTATGGAACTAAATCCAATTAATTTTGAATTAAAATGAAGTATTGAGTTGTTCATAAGCGAAACGTAGCCGTTTTATTAATTTACAAGTAGTTGTTTGGCAGTTGGCACTGGTAAAGTTTTTTCTTTTTTTGAGAAAGCTAGTTAAGTTATATTTAACGGAAAGTGGGTAAACGAGCGGATAGACAATATTTTGTCGTTCGCACATACGACAGCCGTTTCAATTGGTGAAAGGCGCGGCTGCTGATAACGGTTACATAAAATGCAACGAATCTTAAAATATTTCATTTCATTATTTAAACAATAATTATTAATACAGTTGCATACAATTAATTAATTATTGATCTTATAATTAAGGATTAATTAATCACACGACAATTTTTCCTAATCTGTCCAGCGTCTCCTGTAAGCACTTCAATAGCTCCCATTTTCTTCATTGATTTTGCGAATTTAATAGGGAAAGCATTAGATATCTTCAATTGTCTCACGATTTTGGCCGATTCTTCATTTTTCAACAGTGCAGCATCAGACTGGAAAAGGCCTTTATTTTGAAGAAGAACATTGAAGTAATTATTATCAAACGTGCGTGAGCTGTTAGGATCCATTTCCACAGTAATGTTTGGATTGGCTGGATTAGGGCATTGGGTTTTCAAGAATTCTGCATAATTTTTATCTAAAGAAGGATCACTATCACCTTGACCAGTGAAATTATAAAGCCTATTAGAGAAAGTGGCACAGTGAGCAACTCCAATTGTATGGCCACCTGATAGAACCACAAGATCATCCAAATCAAGATCTTTATCGATGAATAATTGGTTGAGAGTTGTAAAGTCTTCAAATGGGGAAGGGATGTTTCCATCTACTTCAGATGCTAAAGAAACAGTTCCATCTCTTCTTCCAGTTAGGACTTCCCATTTAGGCTTAATAAACTGCATGCAATTCAAATAATAAAGTAATTAACTATGTGCTTTTCAATATAGATCATGATCAGGATACTATAGAATGATTAATATTTATGATTAACGGCTCAATTACTGGGAATGTAACAGCATCGCGAGCAGCCAAAGCAAGAATGTCTGCACATGAAACAACTCCAGGGCAAACTTGCTCTAGTTCAGTCTTGATTTCATCAATGACTTCGTAACCTGACAATGATAGATTTGGAATTGTATCTTTCTCAGCTTGTGTACTTCCAACTGCATCCAATAGGATTGATGCATCGCATCCCTGATACGTGAAAGTATGACAAGTTTTAATTAAATAAGGGTATCTTTGTTAGGGCGTAATGAAATGCAATGTAAGCAAATGCAAAATGCATTTCTAGTGTAAAATTGTTTTGAGTATATATATATATATATATGCATGAGAAGATAAGGCAGTATATTTACCCTAACAAAACAGTCATGGAAGTGCATCCTTAATAGTTTGGCACCCAAAGCAGAGTTATCCTGAGCTCTATTCCTCGTGATGTTCCTCACAATTAGCTCAGCTTCTGGGCAACTAGAGCTATAGAAATTCTCCACCAATAATCCATCAGCTTTACAAACCCTAAAAGCTCCAAAAACAAGAAGTGATAGCAAAATCATCAAAACCCCATCTCTTGTCAACATCTTTTTAATTATTCTCAATACTCTCCAGCTATTTCAATAGAATAATTAAACAAGAGAAACAATAGAAACAATATCGACAGTTTAATTTCACTAAGATGATATGAGAATGAGGAAAAGATAGAAATTCACCAATTAAAAGCCCACAATCGTTTTCTTTTATAGGCAACGCGATCTCCTTGAATACAGAAGAATAAAAAAATCACCTCAACTTGTCCATAATCTTTGTCAAACACCAACTTATTGTTTAATTTTGTTTCTCTATTAAATTTTTAATTATTTAGTTTAAATGGCTATCTGAGTTCCTTCCCATCTAGGTTATGGAAATTTCTTCACTACTCATATCATATAGCCACCGATTGATTAACCATCAAGTTAATCCGAGTACTCAGATAATGGCTAGAAGGCCAACCAAGTAATTCAGTCTTACAAGAAAGTGTGTGTAGTTGATGAACTAATTAAATACGAAATTTCTTGAGCAATCAAAGGCCTAAATTAGTATTTTATTAAGAACAATATCTCAAAAGTATTTGTTAAGACATTGTTTACTAGTTTTTTTTTTCTTTTTGTTAGATTAGAAATTTAAATTTGTAATCTCATATAAAAAAAAAATTCAATTAGAGTTATAAAATGATTCAAATTATTCGAACCTGACTCGAAAGTTGGATTTATAAAACGTTTTGATCAAATTTGTTTATTAATAATAATAAATTAATTTTAAATATAAAATAAAATTCTATCATTTTCGCAATAATTTTCTTAATAGTTTGTGAGTTGCTCGAATAAAAATAATTAAAATGATTACATTCAAAATTTTTTTTTTTATAGTATTTCATTAAATACATTATAAAATAAAATTTAACCAAATATAAAATATAAATATAAATATAAAAAATAATTATTAATATTTAATATTGGGATAAAAATATTATTATTAAATAAAAATTACACTAAAATTAATAATTTTAATAAGTTGACAAAATTTGCGGCTCCAAAAACTTACAAAAATTCTTAAATCACATTTAAATAAGTCTCAATCACTTAATACTCAATATAACTCAATTTTTTATATTACAACATATACTCAATATTATAATTTATAGAAATGTAAATAAATGTATTTCTATATTTATAGTTTTTTTTTTATATATATTTTATATATTGAGTACGAAGATAGCTATATAAGGTTTTTCCTAGTATCAATTATTAGTCACTTGATATCAAAGTAACATGTTAATATAAGCAACGACTCGCCAGACCTTTCTTCAATTTGATGACAACAATGCTAAAATTAACAAGCGGATTATAAGGTCAACATAACCTTAACTTGGAAGATGAGGTTACATTTTTATATATATAATATGTCCAAAGTTGAGTAATTATTTTATAGGTTTTGTAGTATAGAACTGTAACAAAGTTGGCACGCGGTGCCTTTATTTCTGCTTATTTTCTAATACATTGGATTTTGGCTGGATCAAATTCAAACAGCTATATCCCTATTTGACTTTGAATCTTGCATAAACATTTGATTTCCCTTTTCTTTAATTTTCATGGTTATATATATATACCTCTATAAATTAATACTCGATAAATTAATAATCTTTATTGTATAATAATTTTCTTTATTTCCGATTTGAATTAATGAATTAAATTAATAATTTGATAAATTAATAAAATAATACTTTTTTAAAAAATATTATATAATTATATAGTCTCATTCACATTATAAATTTATAATTTATCAATATTATACATATAATAAATTATGATATATATTTTATTAAAATATAACTTTAAAGGTTATTTAAAATCTAAATAATTACATTTACTTATTTTTTATCCACTTTATTTAATATATATTTAATTTATCACATATTTTTTTTATTCATTTCAATTAATTTATATTTAATTGATCACATATTTTTATTCATTTTAATTAATTTGTATTGAATTAATCGCATGTTTTTATCAATTTCAATTAATTTGTAACATATCCTAAATTTAATGCTATTTCTTCTTGATCAAACCTCCTCCTATTTACCTCTTAGACTTATTATCGAAAATTTAACATAGTATTAGAGCAGGTTTTACTCAATTTATTGGGTTGGGATCCATTAATTTTCAATTACCTATATTAATTATCTACTTGTACTTATTATCAAATTACCTATACTTATACCTATTTGGCTGGTAACCATTAAACTATCAAATTATCTTGAATTGTACTTGTTGGGCTGGTAACTTATTAAACTACCAAATTATCTTGAATTATCAAGTGACAGCTCAGACTAGTTACCACTTGAGAGGGGAGTGTTGAGATATTAAAATATCCTACATTGGAAATATAGTAAAATGATAAAGAGTATGTATGAGTTTAAGGATAATTACCTAATAGCTAGTTTTAGTCTTTAGTTATGATTATATTTTAAACTCATGATAAATTCAATGCTATTTTTTGTGGACCTAATTTTCTCTCATTTGCCATTTGGACCCATTATCAAAAATTTAATAATATTCAATTACTCATATTTTTTTATTTAATTTATATAATTCACGTTGAATTGATTATAAAATTGATAAAATATAATAAGTTTTTAATTAATAAAATATATAATTTATTGAATTATAAATATTTTTTTAAATTAATTAATACATTTTTAATTAATAAAATTTATGAGTCCCAAAGATATATAAAGATTTTATTGTATGTATTCTGGGGCGGAACTACTCAATATGGTAGGAGATCATGGCCTCCCAAACTTTACAAAATTAATTTTTATACCCATAATTTTTAATATATTTTCTTAAAATATATATAATGGTCTACCCAAACTTTTTAAAATTTTATTCTTTAGATATATATTTCATGTATTTTAAAAATATATATATATATATTTAACCTTCAATTTTTTTTTTCAATTATATCAATTATTCATTATATTATATATAAATATCTTTTAAAATTATAACTATGACATTGAAAATTACTTACATATTTCATATTTATTTTCAAAATTATAATTTATAATACTTCAAAATTTAAAAATTGTACATATCATCCCACAAACTTTTTTTTATATGTTTATTTTGGCCTCTGCAACTTTTAAAGTCTAGTTCCACCCTAAAATATATATATATATATATTTTAAGCTCCTACATATATGGGCTATTGGTTTATAAAATTGCTAGAAATATGGATTTGATTTTACTTTCAACCTTTATTATTGATTAGAAGAATTGTACTCATGTGTTATCTTTATAAAATTAATCTATTTTATTATGAAATATTATTTTCTATTATTAAATTCAAATACTTAATTTTTTTTAAACATTTTTGTAAGATATACCAGTAAAAAATATATATATATAGTTAACAATAAAAATAATAAAAATATCTTTAATGTTTTGGAGAGTACCAATATCATAGGATATGTATGCCCATCAGGATAGTCACGTGCAATTCTCCAATATATTGGGATTTTCTTTTAACTAACTTAAAAATTAATCTGCAAACAGACTGCTATGAAAATGATAATAAACCAAAAAAAAAAAAATACTTAAAAAATCCACCGCCATTGGACCCGCAGATTTATTTTAATTGGACGCTGGGATAGAGTCGATCCAAACCCAAACATCACTGCAATATACCTGGATTACTCAGTCACGTGTAACAGACGTAAGTTCAGTTTTACGCCACGTGGACTTATTAATGACGTGGCTACATATGATGCCATCTCCACGTGGCATAAAAGTAATGACATGTCTTTTGCATGCGTGTCAAATTACTTTCACGTGACCATTTGTAATGACATGACAGTAAGCTAATGTGTTGAATAACGCCATGTGGTTTGGACTGATAATGTCTTATGCATATGTGTGAAATTTTAGCCACGTGGCACATTTGTAATGGCATGACAGTGAGTCAAAATGTCATTTGTGTCGCGTTATAGGAAGGAGATGACATGTGCTTTACTTACGTGTCAACATTTAACCACGTGGTAATTTCTTGATTACATGGCATGCAACGACATGTCAAATTTGCCATGTAGCAAGAATTGATGACGTATCATATGCTTACATGTCAGAAATTAACAACGTGGCTACAATTGATGACATGTCAGTGACTAAACATGTCATGTATGCCACATTGCAGGATGTCACGCATATGTTTATATGTTCAACTTTGATAACATGTCACTATGCCACGTAGTAGGCAGAGATGACATGTCGTATGTTTACATGTTCATTTTTTGTCCACGTGGCACAAGTGTGATGACTTGACATCGATTTTATGTCACTTGTGCCATGTTGCAAGAGGAGATGACTTGTTCTCAGCTTACGTGGCATAAATTGGCCACATTGTCCTTTTTATGACATGGTGTCAGCAAATATATCAGAATTGTGCCATGTGGCAGAATATATGACTTGGTTTACGTATCATGTTATCCTACATGGCAATTAGTGCTGACATGGCATAAGTCGACGTGTCATTTACATTCACATGGCATAAAGTGATGATGTGTTTCTGTTTATGTGGCTACATGTCTGCCACATGGAATTATTTGGTGATGTGGAAGGACTAACATGGACAATTTTGCTGACATTTCTGCAAACACGTGATTGCCTTCTGATGACGTGACAGCCCTTATAGTCCGTGACATGACTGATAACTTAAGCCACACTTCTCTTTCTCCAGATGGCCCTCCCTCCCCTCGTTCTCTGTCCGACCGACGCTATAAAGACAAAGTTTTCAGGCGACAAGAAGATGACGGTTGAAGGGGGTTCTCTTGCCGTCGATCACAGTTCTACCAGCTTCCTGCAAGTTTAGGCGGTGCTGTCTTCGCTGATGGTGAAAACAAGATATTTATTCCTCTCCGTGTTCTTTGATTGCTGCATTCAAAGGATATATGATCTATGATTGTTTGCTTATTAGTTTTTAAAATCCATTTATTATTATGAATATTTTCCGCCCACCATCTATTTGATGAAATGATTTGGTTAGGGTTAGTGAATTTATAGGAAAAAGTGTCTACAATTAGGTAAATTTTTATTTGGTAATATATATTTGAATATATGTTTTTGTTGTTCAATTAAATACATATATATATAGCTTCTTGCTATAATTAACTGGCAAGAGAGATTACAATATTAAGAGTAGACAATTATACAATTAATTTGCTAATTAATAATATTTGTCATCAATTAACAACATGGCAGTTCGTTCTAATTTCTCCTTCATTTCCTGGAGGCATGCCAATTGAACCCATTCTCACCATTGACTGAGCAAACTGAGCAAAGAAAACACGTTCATCTTGGAAAATTCTACTTAGGCGAGCTGCTTCTGGGTCAGTGAGCAAAGCAGCATCTGATTGGAAAAGGCTCATGTTCTGATTTAAAGCCACAAAGTAATGGCTATCAAAGGAGAGTGAGCTTTGAGGGTCCATCTCTACTGTGGTAGTGGGACTGGGAGGGTTTGAGCATTTCTGTTTTAAGAAATCTGCATAGTTTTTATCAAGTGAAGGATCTGTGTCTCCTCTTCCTGTGAAATTGAATAGCCTATTGGCAAATATTACACAGTGCCCTACTCCAATGGTGTGAGCCCCTACAAATATATATATATATATATATATATATATATATATATATATATATATATCTATGTTTGAGATATAGCTCTATATATTTTTATTTGTGGAGGGAGATTACAAGAAGAACACTCACTGCCCTGATATAGCACTAGT
>CANXYC012452982.1:0-31522 GCA_948193065.1 Aleurites moluccanus | reverse complement strand
CCACCTTTTCTCTTTTGATCCCTCTTGGCCCTCTCTGCCTTGTACTTTTCTTCCATTTGAGTGGCCTTATCTATTACTGTAGTCAGTGAAGTAAACTCTGTGGCAAGTAAGGCATTATGTAATGCAACATTTAATCCCCTTCTGAATTTACTGATCAGATCTGCCTCTGTGGGAACTACGTGAGCAGCATATCTACTCAGTCGAATGAACTCATCAGCAAACTCCTCAACTGAGCGATCCCCATGCTCAATCTGCTCAAATCTCACCAAGTAATGGGTCCTAATACACTCAGTAATGAACTCCTGTATCAAACCCTGGCGGAACTCTGCCCAGGTAGGTGGGTGCTCACCATATAATCTAGTTTCTATGTGTCTTGAAAACCATGTCCAGGCTTTCCTTTTCAGTAACAACCCTACCAACTCGACTGATCTGAGCTCTAAACAAGGTAGTCTCCTAACTACCTTCTCAACCTCCTCCAAAAAGTCTACTGGATCTGTGTCTCGATCCCCTCGGAACTCTGGTAGGTTTAGCTTCAGAAAGCTAAACATAGAAACTCCGTCCTCAGGAATCTCTCTCCTGTCACCCTGTGCAGCTGGCTCCCTCTGAGCCCTCACTAGCTGCACAAGAGCTCATGCCACAACCTCTGGTATCATAGATGGCTGAACTACTGCAGGAGCAGGTGGTGGCTATGCCTGCTACCTCTCTCTCCTCATCTCTGCCACCTCCCTCTTAAGATCCATCAACCCTCTCATTACCTCAACCCTCCAAGGATCATCTCCTCTATCTGTGTTCTCTAAAGTTCGCCTGGATCGGGATAGACCCTCAGATACTGATACCTCTCTTACTAGGGACTCATTGGAGGCAACCTCAGCCTCTCGGGTGTCTCTGTCTCTACTATCAGACATGTCTACAATCTATCAAGAAAATACGAAAACAGTCTCAGAATACAGTAAAAACACAGAATATAAACATATAACAAATGGTAACAACAATAGACGACAAAGGAAATCCTATGCTCCATGGTATACTTAATTCTACCCCATTCTGTAACTAATCACTATTCCTCTGTAATTTTATCACTATTCATCTGTTACCTAGATTCACATTTTGTAAACCTAGTACTCTGATACCACTTTTGTCATGACCTGGTTTCCCAGACCGCGACGGTCCTAAGGCATGGAAAATGCCAATGGCGACCGGTACCCATAGAACCCAGTCTCATTACACAATCTATCAATCTCAATATAAATATAATCATTTAATATAATTATCATCCATTCAATTATCCTGTTATTCATTCTGTTAACCTGTCAATCATTCTGCAACTGGCTGTATCATTCACATATCTCATCATAAACCATCATATAATTCAAAATATAACTATCAATGTATATTAAGTAATATAAATCTCCTAATTAACCCATACATACCCATGGAGCAGCTAAATAAAGAAACCTCAAATAATAATATAGAAATCCAGAATTTATACAAATAAACTGCAGCAGAAATCCACGGAAGACAGATGTCGGGATTCTGCAACTTACTCCTTTCCTGAAATGGGTAAAAAATCAAACGGGTGAGTATAAATGATACTCAGTGAATTTATATGCATCACAATGAATTATAAGCTCAAATAATGGTTTATACAGGATAAAAAATAATGATACAGGGTAAATCATATAAATGACAGAATCAATATTGATGAACAGTAGGATCAATATGGTAGGACAGATAGAGGGCCCTGAACTCGTAGACTATGTGTAATCACATAGTCGATTACATATATCATATATGCATAAGACTGATCAGGTCCTACGGCTGGAACCAAATAACCCTTCCCAGCTAGGGCATCAAATTCAATGTGCACATTGTTGACAGTATGTACCCACTATCCTGCCGGTGAGGCAGCTCTGTCAAACCACTATTAGACAAATAGAAAGAAGTCATATCTCAATTGATACCATTATGCAACAATGGTACCCTCATAGTCAGTATGGTCAAAATCAATCAAATCACATGAGATATGAATCAATGGCATAATGAATCATAACAATTTGGTAAGAATATCTGTTAGGATAAACAATAAAGATAAGGTACAAGAGTTGGTTCGGTGGCTGAAACCGATAGGTCAATTGGCATACCATTATCGCTAACAACAATGGTATTCAATTGTGGTATTCAATTGGTAGGCCTATGGCATGTAAAACACTAAGCCAATGACAAATAAACATGCCAAATCATTAAACATAAGATAACACACAATGGCAAGCCAATAGGTTAGGGTTCGGAGCAAAATTGGCGTGCTGATACAATCCAATAACAAGGTACATTATTCCACAACGCAAGGGCATCAAAAGAAAGATTAAACAACATTAAATTAGGGTCAAATTGGCAAGGAAAAAGCAAGGGAAATCAAACAAAAGCATAGGCAAACTTAGGGCATAATGGATTCGGCCAACTAGAGTTTTGCACAATTGAATTCAATTCAACAATTTAATCAATAATTCAAGTAATTTGATGCAATGTAAATTCACCTAAGCCTTCCAAATGCCAATGTAATAGCTAATTCCACTAATTTCACCAAATCCCCAATTTGAGTAAACTTTGAAAACTCAACTTCCTCAATCTACAATTCCACATCAAATTAACCATCAATTAGTTGTTCATTCCTATCCAATTAAACATTTCAAACATCAATTTGCCATTCCTAACTCTAATTCAACATATCACCCTTTACAACTTCAATTTCAACATTCAAATTGCAATTACTTTCAATTATAGATAATCTAATGCAATTAAACTAATTACCCATTCAATTCAACCTAAATAATCACTAAAATATTAATCAAAACAAACAAACTAACAACTTACAAATTTCACCCTTCCATGGCCGAAATTCCTTGAAGATTGTCCTCCCAAATCCTTGCTCCTAACCTTGAATTGATGGTAGAATTGAGATAAGCAACCTTGAATTAGTATATTTCCATAAAAACCTTAAAGAAATCTATAAAGAAATGAAAATTTAATTTTGGAAGAAAGGAAATGTGTACACGACATAAAAGAGAAAAGATGGAGAAGAAGATGAAGTTGCATCTGTGAATTTACAGCCATATAAAACAAAATTGAGTGTAAAATTACAACTTAATCCCTCAAGTTTTAATCTTTGCAATTTGGTCATTAAATCTTCTGAAATTTATTATGAAAGTTCTGTTAAGATTTTGATAACAGTGTGAAAAGAAATAGTCTTATTTTAATTTATCCTTATTTATAAAAATAGTTCTGGAGTCATTCTGTAACTCCGACCGACCCATTTCCACTATTCACCTTGAATTACCCTTTATTTACCAAAATGCCATTGTTCACTTTTCAGTATTCCTAAATGATTTTCACTTATTTCTTTTTACTAAAGTTACTCATAAATTATGGTCATATTTTAACCTCAAGCCAACTTCAGAAATTCTTCTGTTGACCGGACTGCTAATTTCTCGGCAGTGTCCCAACACCGCCAGTTTCCAGAAAAGTGTCAAATTTACTTTCTAACTGTGTCTCTAAAATTATTCCTCATCAATTTAAGACTAATGAACCATATACTGAGAATTTATTCATGCACATGAGTTAGGAATTTATAGGGTATTACACCATAAGCCAAAAAAGTAAGTTTTATCATGGCACATGCTCGACCAAACCATAAACAAGACCAAGCATAATTCTCAGGAAAGATTGGAGGAATCACATGTATTCTCGCTTAAAACCCAACCTCCTTAGACAAAATTATACGAGGTCTAATAAATTATACAATCTCACAAGGCCACATATAAAGATTTCCTAAAATGTTCATGTTCATTGCACTATATCTATTCACACTATCCTTAAAGAAATGGAAGGAGAAATGAACCATCTAGCCCTAACAAGAGATCCACACAATCATATCATATTATAAACATTCATTCATTCATCCAACATCTTAAAGTAAAGAAATAATAAAATAGGAAATTGAATTGCATAATCTAATGCATTAAATGAAACATGTGCACCTTGGACTCTCTTTTTTGGGGCCTTAATGCATTCTAAGGTCGTTTACCTTTCATGCATGCTTAGGACTTACAAGCCTCATATTATTTATTTTACTTTGTCCCTGTAATACCCTAGAAAAAATTTCATAATTTTATGATTAAAGTTCTCTGTATGTGGTTTGAAATTATTGAAATGACTACAAATAATTTTGGAAACTCAGTTAGAGCAAAAACGAAATACTTTTTTGGAAAATGTCGGTGTCGATATCGCTGTCGCAAAAATAGCAGTCCGGTGGACAGATAAATTTTTGATTCTGACTAAGAGGTAAATGCTTATATATATGCATGTGTAAATATAGTAAAAAGAAATAGGTGAAAAATATTTAGGAACACTGAAATAGTAAGCATTGGCAAAATCATAAATAAATGAAACTTTAGGAGTATAGTAAAATTTGGATTGTCTGAATTTCAGAACGGCTCTAAAACTATTTTTATTATAAAGTATTAATAAAAATAAAATGTTTGAATACTCACTTTGAAATCCAAATCCTGACGAAATTGTCAGAATAAATTACAGAAAGAAATGTGGCAAAAGCATAATTTAAGGAAAGTTTAAGGACTAAAATAAAATTTGCCAAATGTGACTTACTATATAAGCCACACTTAGAAAAATTTTTGGCCATTTCTTCCCTATCTTTGTCAGAAATTTCTCCTTCCATTTTCCATTGATTTTTCTTCAATTTTTGTTAAGGAAAATCCATGAAAACTTGAAACAAACTACATATATTCCATCTTCCATCCATTTGCAACCTTGGAAATCAAGAAAATTCAAGAAACAATGGATTTGGGGATTTCGGCCATTTCATCATTTTGAGGTAAAATGATGTTTTGTTTGATTTTATAATTGATTTATAGTTATTAGATTAGTTAGATTGGGAAATGTATTTAATTACATCAATTGATGTATATAGCATTTTTGTCCAATTTTCAAAACCTAAACTTAAGTTGTATGAGATGGCTTTGTGAAATTGGATTAGTATATGTAAATTGAGTATAGAATAAGTTAATTGGAAGTTAATTGATGAGTATTTTATAGTTGATTTATTGTAGAAAATTCAATTGAAGAAAATTGCACATTTTGCCTACTTTGAGGAAACTGAAGAAATTAGTAGAAAACCAATTTTGGTAGCTAATTTGGATTTTTAGGTGAGTCTTCTATGTATCCTATGACATGCCTAAAGTGTTAAAATGTCAATTGAAAACTTGCTCCAAAATGCCATGTTTGGCTAAACCACATTAGGGCAAAATTGCCTTTGATTTTGCTTCATTTTGACTTGTTTTCCTAAGCCATTTTGATCCATTTAATATTATTTATTATTGTGTTTATAATGCCTATGGAATTGCCTATAATGTATCTTGATTGTTGATATTTGGGGTAATGTCAATGTTGCACCAAAACCTTGCCAATTTGTCCATCCATTGTTGCACACAATGTGTTCGATAAAATGCCTAGCTCAAAAATTTATAGGCCAACCATTTGAATGCCATCATCACCAGCGATAATAGCATGTCAATTGCGTCAACTTTTTGTTCATAAATGATCAAATTATGTTTTGTCCCATTGTTGGTTGCTAAACCTTTAATCATTGTATAATCAATTATGTAATACCCTAGGAAGTTATAGCTCATATGCATGATTTAGTTATCAGTATGTGGTTTAAAAGTCTTGAAATGATGGGAAATAATTTTAGAGACACAGTTAGAAAGCGAATAAATTACTTTTCTGGAAATCGGCGGTATCGGGAACACTGTCGAGAAATTAGTTGTCCGGTCAACAGAAGAATTTTTGAATTGGACTAAGGGTAAAAGATCACCTTAATACATGTATAATTTTGGTAAAAATAAAGAAGTGAAAAACATTTAAGAACACTAAAAAAGTAACCAATGGCAAAAATTATAAATAAAAGGAACTTTAAGGTGAATAGTAAAAATTGGCCCGTTGGGATTATAGAATGACTCTGAAACTATTTTTATATATAAGTATAAATTAAAATAAGCTTATTGATTCTCCACTTTAAAATCTAAATCCTGACGGAATTGATAGAATAAATTACAAAAGAAGTTGGGATCAAAATGTAACTCATGGAAGTTTAAGGACCAAAATGTAATTTGTCATTATGATTTTTGTATAAAAGCAACACTTAGAAATTTGACCATCATCTTCTTCCTTTCATTCTTCTTGGTCGAACCTCCCTTTCTTCTTCTTCTCCATTTCTACTTCAAATTTTCCACTAAAAATTCTTAAGAAAAAGCATAGAAAAGTTAAGTTTCAACCTAGTTTTTTCATTTCTCTCCATTAATTTGCTTGGAAGAACAAAGAAAATCAAGGAATTTCTTGAAGAAGATTTCATCCACTTCATCACCAAGAGGTAACCAATTAGTTTGTTCAATTTTATGGTTTATTTAGATGATTTAAGAGTTGAATTGAATGGATTTTAGGTTAGATCGAATCAATTAATGCACTTTGATAGAAATGCCTAAATTGCCTAGCTTTTTTGAAGTTGTATACCTTGGCTATGTTGATTAGTATTAGTTAATGTTAATTGATGTTAGAATATGTCAATTGGAGGCCATTAGGTAACTAATTGATGGTTATTTTGGTGTAGAAAATTAAATTGACACAAGTTGTGTCTTTTGCCTCCTTTGAAGGAAAGTGGTGGAAATCAATTTTTCAAAGCATTTGGAAGCTTTAGGTGAGTCTTATATGCATCATTTACCATGCCTATTGCCTTAGAATTGAAATTGGAAACCTATGGTGGAAGTTGGTTTTTGCTGAACCTTGATGTACTATTCATTGCCTTTGATTTTCTTTGTTTTTCCTTTGAATTCCTATGCCATTTTGATTCCTTTTATGTTGTTTAATCTAGTATATTTGATATCTATTGTGCTGCCTACAATGTGGTTTGTTTGTTGGTTGAATGAGTATACCAAATTTGCACCAAACCCTAACCTATTACCTTGCCATTTTGTGCCCACCAAGTATTTGATTAAATGTCCAGTTGTTTTTGCCTTGGCCTATTGCTTTGTATTCCATAGGCCTACCATTTGAATGCTAACATTGGCATGCCAATTGGCCTACCGATTTTCTTTGTCGAACCAACCTTTGTTCCATACCTTTGTTGTTTACCATACCCCTTATCATTGATTGTATATCGTATATTGCAATGCCATTGATTCTAATGCCATTTGATTTGAATGATATTGAGTTTAATGCCATTGATGATACCATTGTTATATAATGGTGTTTATTGATATGATGTTCACTTATATTGACCTGAATGTGGTTTGACAGAGCTGCCACTCCGACAGGGTAGTGGGTACATACTGTCGGCAATGTACACATTGATATTGATGCCCTAGCTGGGAAGGGTTATTGGTCCCGACCATAGGACCTGATCAGTCTTATGCTTACTTGATATGTGATCGACTGTATAATTACACATAGTCTACGTGTTTCAGGGCCCTATATTTGTCTTACCATATGATTCCATGCCTTTGATATGACCATTGATATTCCTGTCAGTTTTTGATACTGATTATGTAAACCAACATGATTGATACTATACCATTGTTCCTTTATCATTATATATCATTGTTTCACCCTATTTGACTTGAGATGCATATAGATTCAATGAGTATCTTATATACTCACCGTTTCTTTGTTTAACCATTTCAGGAGAGGAATAGATTGCAGAATCCCATTTTCAGACATCCGATGATTTTTGCTTACTATCATTTCATGTAAATATTATATATTTTGAATTTTGGTGTTCATATTCTAGCTGCTCCATGGAGTATGTATGAGTTAGTTAGGATATGAACATGTATATGTATGTGATGATATTTTATGGTATATGATGATCATATGGCATGTTATAATGACTGTTATAGCCAACTGCACTAGATTACAGAAAGAATTACAGAATGACAGAATGAATGGTAATTAAGCAAAATGGATAATTAATTGATGGTTATAGATTATGCATGTGATACTGGGTTCTATGGGTGTCGGTCGCCATTGGCATCTCCCGCATCCTAGAACCATCGCGATCCTGAAACGGGTCGTGGCAAATTCTTATTGTTATTCCATTGATTCTATTGCTCATTGAATTGATTGATGATGAGTTATTGATACTTGGTGATGCCATTATTATGAAATGATATCTATTGATGTGTTTCTTGTATCTACTGATTCCGATGTGATTTGATAGAGTTGTCACTCTGACAAGGTAATGAGTACATACTGTCGGTATTGTGCACAATGTATTGTTATTATGCCCTAGCTAGGAAGGGTTATCAATCCTAGTCATAAGACCTGATCCGTCTTATGTTTATTGATATGAGTTTGATTATGTGTTTCACATATATTATATATGTTTCATGGCTCTATATCTATCTTATCCATGTGATATACTCTCCATTGATGTGATTGTTGACTTACAGTCACATTCTGTACTTGATTCTGTATCCAGAGTTTTTGAGCAGATTGATTCATTTATTTCATCTGTCTATTGTTCATTGATATTCCATTATCTATTTTGGTCGATGCATATTAGATTTACTAAGTATCATATATACTCACCCTCTCACTGTTTCCCCTCTTCAGGTACAGAGTAGGAGGCAGATTCCTGGCCTTTGTTCCTCTAAGGAATTCTGCAGTCTGATAAAGACAGTGTAATTAATTTAAACACTATATCTTTATATATATGTATTAGATGCTCCATGGGTATTGTATAATGGTATAGACAGATTGTATATATAAGTGTTTGACATACTTTGGAGTATAAATGCATATGCATATATGATGATGCTAATAACAGAGTAACAGAATGAAGGATAGTGTAACAAAATGAATAATGCTTATGTGAGTATATGATTATAGATTGATATGTACAGTATGAGATTGTATAGATGTGATGATGAGTTCTACGGGTGCTGGTCGCCTCTGGCATTTCCCGCATCCTAGGACCGTCGTGCTTTGGAAACGGGTCGTGACAGAGGTGGTATTAGAGCTCTTGGTTATAGATATCAGAGTATAGGTTACGGATGAATAGTAAATAAGTTATAGAGGAATAGTAACTAAGTACAGTATGGGTAGAGTTAAATGAACCATGGAGCATAGAAATTCTTGTATCGTCTTTTGTTGTATTCGTCAAGTATGTATGAGTATTCTGCATTTCTTGTAATATCCTATAAATGCATCATATGTTTTTGTGAATAAAGTTATCAGTATATGGATTAAAATTATCAAAATGGTTAAAAATAATTTTAGAAACTCAGTTAAAGCATAAACGAGAAAAATTTTCAAAAATCGTCGGTACTGGTATCGCTGCCGAAAAATAGCAGTACGGTTCATTGATGAATTTTTGAATTTGGATTGAGGGTAAATGATAATGTGTATTCATGTGTAAATACAGTAAAAAGAAAGAGGTAGAAATGTTTAAGAACACTGATAAAGTAAGCGCTGGCAAAATCGTAAATAAAGGGAACTTTCGATGAATAGTGGAAATTCGACAGTCTGAATTTCAGAACGACTCTGAAACTATTTTTATTAAATAATATTAATAAAATAAGATGTTTGAATATTCACTTTGAATTTCAATTCCTGATGGAATTGTCGAAATGAATTACCGAGCGAAAATAGACTAAAAGCAAATTATCAAAAATTAGAGGATCAAAAGTAAAATTTATCATTTTTGTCTTACTATATAAGCAAGACTTAGCCAAAAATTTCTGCATTTCATTCTTCTTTGGCCATGAGCTCCATTTCTTCTTCCAATTGATTTCTTTCTTTTGATTTGTGAAAGGAAGTTGCTGGAAACTTGAATTTAAATCCATACAAACATTATTTCATCAAATTAAGTCATAGAAAGTCAAGAAAAATTCAAGAACAAAGGAAGAGGAATTTCGACCACTTTGAGGTATTTTAGGTAAATTGTTTATTTGTTGGATTTTATGGTTTAATTAGGTTGTTTAGATGTTGTTAGGATTGGGTAAATGGTTTAATTGCACCAATTGATGCATTAAACAATTTTCCCCAATTTTCAAACACTAATTCAAAGTTGTATGAAATAAATTTATGTATATGAATTAGAATATGTAAATTGGCAATATAATAACTCAATTGGATATTTATTGGTGTTTAATTGATGCTCGTATTGTTGTAGAAAATTCGATCGGAGAAAATCGTCGATTTTGGTCTATATCGAGGAATTGAGGAATTGGGTAGCAAATCTAGTTTGCTAGGTGATTTGGAGTGCTAGGTGAGTCTCTTATGCATCATTTGTTATGCCTAAATTATTAAAATGCCATTTAGAATCCAATTGTGAAAATGGCCTAGTGGCCGAACCCTAATTGTGGCATTTTACCTAATTTTATGCTTTGGTTTTGGACTTATTTTCCATGCCATCATGATGCGTTTGATGAAGATTATTGAGTTGTGATTGTTGCCTATAAACTGCTTTTCATGTGTATGTTTATTGATAATTAGGAAAATATCAATATTGCTCCGAAACCATGCAGAAAAATCTGTAGGCCAACTTTTTGAATGCCACCTTCGCCAGCGACAATGGCATGCCAATTGCGTCAACTTTTTTGGCCACAAATGACCAAAATATGTTTGTTCCCATTTTTGGTCATTAGACCTTTGGTCATTATTTTATCAATTATTATTGATGTCTTATTGAATTTATGCTCATTAAATTGATTTTAATGAGTTATTGATACTTATCGATGCCATTAGTTTGATATGGTATCTATTGATGTGTTTATTGCTTCTATTGACTCTGAGGTGATTTGACAAAGCTACTGTTCCGACAGGGTAGTGAGTTCATACTGTCGGCCTTGTGCACATTGTATTGATTGATACCCTGTACTAGGAAGGGATGTCCTAGTTATAAGACCCATACAGTCTTATGTTTATACATATATATATATAGTGATTTGTGCTTGGCACATTTCTATGCGTTTCATGGCTCTATATCTGTCATTTCTATCTTGTCCATGTGATATGTGCTTCATTGATATGATTGTTTACTTACAGTCATATTCTGTATTACAGACATCTGGGCAGTTTGATTTGTTTATGTCATCTGCTCATTACTTATTGATGTTCTATTATCCATTTTATTGGTTGATGCATATTAGATTCACTGAGTATCATATATACTCACCCTCTCATTGTTTGCCCTCTTAGGTATAGAGTAGGAGGCAGATATCCCAATTGTTTTGGCTCTCTGTGGATTCTGCAGATCTTGTGTCAGTGTAATATTATAAACACTGTATTATTTTGTATGTTCATATCCTAGTTGCTCCATGGGTTTTGTATGGTATAGTTAGAAATGAACATGTATGTATGGGAACATTGGAGATTATTAATGATATGAATATGGCATTTACAGAATGAATGGCATAGTGACATAATGAATAGTGTTTATATGAGTGAATGGTTATATGTACTGCTATTATTTATTGATGATGGGTTTCCGCTACAATATTGGTTATAGTTGTATTTTCGCTGCGATATTGTGAGTGATTGCATAGTATGAGATTGATGGGCTCTACGGGTGCCGGTTGCCTCGGCATCTCCCGCAACCTAGGATCGTCGCGATCCGACAATGGGTCATGACATTTTTGTAATATGTTGAGTGCGTGTTCTATTTTTTGACAGTTTACAGAGATGTCTGATGACAGAGATAGGGATACCAAAGAGGCAGAGGTAGCCTCTAATGAGTCCCCGATCAAAGAATTTTCTATTTCAGAGGGACCATCCAGATTTCGATGGACTATAGAGGAGACAGAGAGGAGTGATGACCCTTGTAGGATAGAGATGATGAGGGGAATGATGGATTTGTGTCAGGAACTAGCAGATTTGAGGCGGGAACGACAGAATATACCGCTACCTCCAGCACTAGCAGCAGTGCCACCCCTTATTGCACCTGCTGCAGTACCTATTGCTCCAGCTCCTGTATAGCCAGCTGTGATTCTTGGAGAGCCTGTTGTACAGGGAGCTGGCCAAGTTATTTAGAAGGGCGGAATTTCTATGTTTAGCTTTCTAAAGCTAAACCTGCCAGAGTTTAGAGGTGATAAAGGTGATGAGCCTAATGATTTTCTTAAACAGGTTGAGAAGGTAGTTAGGAGACTACCTTGTTCTGATATTAAAGCAGTGGAGCTAGTGAGTTTGTTACTAAAGGGAAAAGCCTGGATATGGTTTTCTCGACGGATGGAGCCCAGATTTTATGGTGATCATCCTCCTACTTGGGCTGAGTTTAGACAAAGACTGATTGATGAGTTTCTGACGGAAGGGGTAATGACTAGAAATTTAATACAGTTTGAGCAGCTTGAGTAGGGTGGTAGGTCAGTGGAGGAGTATGCAGAGGAGTTTATTAGACTGAGTAGGTATGCTATCCAGATTGCTCCTACTGAGGCAGATTTGATTAGCAGGTTCATGAGGGGTCTGCATGCCTCATTGCATAATGCTTTACTAGCTACTGAGTTCACATCTCTAACTACCATTATTGACAAGGCTAATCATATGGAAGAAAAATACAAGTCAGAGAGAGAGAAGAGGAATCAGAAGAGGAAAAGAGGACCCGGATCATAGGGTAGGAGGGGGGAGAGTAACTCCCAGCCTAGACAGATTGAGCCAGTACCCAGGTTTGATCAGAGACCTCCGTCTAGTAGTCAGAGGATGAGGATACAGAGTAGGGGAACTCCAATGCAGTCTGCACCTATTTATTCTCAGGGTTCATCTAGACCTGCTACACAGATCCCCAATGTGCCTACTTATGGTTTTTGTGGTAGAAGGCACGGAGGGGAGTGTCGATGATAATCAAGTGCTTTCCTAAAATATTTATTAGCAAATGTCCCTTATGGGGTGATCAACAACCATCTACTATAGTTTCTCAGCCCACTGTTTAGATGAGTCAAAATGTTACCAGAGAGGCTCCTGGTAGGGGCAGAGGCAAAGGACAGGCATCGAGCAACAGTCAGGCCCGAACAGGTAGAGGCCAGGGGTGAGTATTTGCTGTGAACACTCAGGAGGCATAGAGATCGAACAATATGGTCACAGGTACTATTTTTATACAGAATGAGATTGTTGATGCTTTGTTTGACTCTGGTGCTACATATTCATTTGTTGCACCTCAGTTTGCACCTAAGTTAAATAAAGATAGACAATTATTGATTGTGCTTCTAGTGATAGCTGCACCTATGGGAGAGAGTATAGAAGTAGATTATTATTACCCTGATTGCGTGAATGAGATAGATGATAACATTCTGCGTGCTGATTTGATTGAACTGTCTATGTTAGAGCTTGATGTGATCCTTGGTATGGATTGGCTAACTACACATCGAGCAGTTATTAATTATTATGAGAAGAGGTTAAATTCTAGCCTGAGGGGCAGCCAGAATTTGAATTCTTGGGTGATCGACAAGAATTTAGAATTAGTTTTGTTTCTGCTATCTAGGCTAGAAGTGTCATGACCCAAACAAGGGAGTTGCGACGGTCCAAGGATACGGGATCCTCCTGTGGCTACCGGTATCTCGATGAACCCCTAATACAAATCAGCATATACATCCAAGTCAGGCTATATGCCATTAGATTGCGGTTAGGTCTATTTTATTATGCTCATAAACCTTATTCATACTAATAATTCATATTATACACAAGTTCATTCCTGTTAAGCCATCATATTTCATTCCAAATCTCATGCATATATATTTTAGGACCTGTAATATAAATGCCAATGTTTTGCCGAAAATCCGGCAGAGTCTCCTCTATATTTTTAACATGCCAAACTTGCAATTTAACAATTAAACACTCCCAAATTTCATTTCCCAACTCAACTCCATCTCCACATCATCAAATCCATCCATATTATTTCACAATTCATAACATAACTATCATCAGTATCATGCCGGCTTTAATACCAAATTGAGCAACTATATCGCCATACACACATACATAAATACATACACATTAACCTAAATACACATACTTTGGATTACAGAACCATAGAGCTACTAGACGAAATTTGGATAAAAGATTGATTTATATTAATTACATATATATGTCAAAATGTCCACGACGAAGAAAGAGTAGCCTGTGAAACTCGGATCTCATCGACCTAAAAAGATTTAAAACCATGGGGGTGAATATAAAATACTCAGTAAGTAATTATATACAAAATGCATGAAAATCATATACCATTGAAGCTGAACCAGAACCTGAAAAGGTTAGGAGCAATAATAGCAGTAGATAGAGCAAATAGTACTGAAACATGTGGTAACAAGTGATGAACAAATTTAACAGTAATATAAATAAGCCCGGTGCAAGGGTAACAAGTGAAAAACTATAAGTACAGCATATGAAATATTTAAAATATGGTGAACAATTATAACATGTAGTATGGGTCACATCACATATGATATAACAGGTAAATAGGGCCAAATATGTCAAATATGCACAATCGTGCTAACAAGTATATATATATATAGCGCAATAGTGTGTAACAAGTAAATACATAAGAGTGATCGGCTCTTATGGCTAGAGAATATATCTCCCCTCCCTAGCAAGGGTCAAATAAGGTACCAGTGTGCACACGGTCGACGAAAAATTTCGCTACACCGTCGTAGTAGCCCTGTTATGATATCATATGCAAAAGTCTCATATAAAGGGGGTATAGGTTCTCAAATATAGTTCAATTTTACATATAACAACTCATTTTCATGTTACAAGTATCATATAGGCATGTTGGCCAAAGTTAAGAAATGGGCCCACCGGGGCCCAATTTCGCTAGCATAAATAACATGTCAAATTACGGGTCCGTTTTTGGGTTTCTGGGGTAGTTTCTGGTTCTCTATATTATTAACATATTTAGATGGACTATTTGGTATTGATTTGAAGCTTAGAGATAGGGGAAAGGATTGGGAAAGGTATCGGGTTAAAATACTTTTTGGGTTTCAAATTATATCAGTTGAAAGTTTAGGTCAGTTTAGGTTAGTTCGGAGGTTCATTTTAGGTGCCATTTGGATATCTCAAATCAAATTAGGGTTTTTATGTTTCAAATCAATTCTAATGGATATGTTATGCCATATGATGCATAAATACAATAATTGTATATAAAAACTTACTTTTAAAGCTTAGCCAAGGCACGTAACTCCCAGCTAGCTCGAAGACTCCCTAACTGACGTGACGACTACCTGACTTGTCCCTTCCTCAAAAGGCTCGCCTAAATATATATATATACTATCTGTAAGACTTCAAATCATCACATATATACACAATACACATCAAATATATACATATACACAATCAATGGTCATATTTCCTATCAAATGACAAATTTACCCTTTTTGTACACATAGGCCATTCGGCCAATCCTAACTCGGGCTACAAGTATTTAAATCTCATTTTCTTTATACAACACATTAATTCAAATATATATAAACATGTTAAAACAAGTTTGGGCTTATGTTCAAGCCTAGGTTTCATGCCAAAGTATTTTGAACTTCATAGGTCATAAAGACCTAAACTAATATCAAACTCATTTCAAATGCACTAATTACTTCCTATTTGCACCAAATACCTATCATTTAAATATACTACACACATTTAACAACTTATACATATAAATCACTTTATAAACCCTAAACCTAGTTCAAAAGCAATTAGGCCTAAGTAGGGTTATGCCATCTAAGTTTAATTTTTCCAATTCAAATTCATAATTCAACAATTAAACACATCAATTCAATAATTTCAAACTCAATTTCACATAATCTAATCAAATTTCTCATTTTTCCCTAAAGTAGGTTTGGTTTAAAAGGGGTTTTCCCATTTCATTAATAATTCTCTCAACTACACCTACAATTGAGCAATTCAAGCTACCAATTAAACATTTAAACATTCAATCATACAAGAACCAAATCAATTTCTTATTTCCCCTAATTTAGGGCATTCGGCCAAAAGGGTTTCCCTCCAATTTATGTTTGTTCTTAAATTTTAAGGATTCAATTGTCAATTCAATATGTCAATTAGAAATTCAAACACTCAATTGCAACAATACACAAGAATTTCTCACTCCTAAACCTAATCCCCTTTCGGCTATAATGTCCCCTTCAACAATTGACATTCAACATCAAATTAATCATTCAATTAACATCTATTCAACTCATTTAACAACAATTATACAACCAATTGCTCTATTAGAATTCATCAACATTTTCCCCAATTTACCCTTCTACAGGCAATTTTGCTTTTTCTACCATTAATTCCTCAAATCAATCATCAAACTCAATGTTTAAGTTTCAAATAATCATAAACTACAAGAAATTTCAACCTACCTTAAATCTTTCAAGAGTGGCTGAATCCTTAACTCCTCCAAACTTCTCACCTAATTGAAAATTAGAGCTTTGCTTGATGAAATGGAAGTTATTTGATGATGATCTTCAATATAGCATTAATATTTAACACCCAATCTTGATTATCCTAACTTGGCTGAAGCTAAAGATGGTTGGTTCCTCTTTTCTTTCTTGCTCTCGGTTTTCTTTTGGAGGAGGAAGAAGTAGGTTGCAGAAAAATAATGACTATTTTAAGAGTTAGTGGGATTTTTCTACCTAATCCTATACATGCAAGTCCATAATAAACTTTCTACCTCCTATACATGCATCCTTTGGATTTCAATGTACCAATACCTTATTCTATTGAATCATGATGAGTGAAATTGTCACTTCACTGACTAAACTTATATTTTTGTTTTAATTGAGTCCTTTTAAGTTATTAATTAAATCCTTAAATTTTATTTCCTTTTTCAATTAAGTCCTTCCATTTTTTTTATAACCTAATTCAGCTATTATTATTTTATTTTTATTTTTATTTTTATTTATTTATATCTATTAACAATCAAATATACATGTTAATACATCAAAATAATTTCAAATAATTTATCAAAAATTTTCCAAAGGTGATTAACTATACTTAGCTAGGTTATGATGTGGTGTTACAAGAAGGATGATAGGAAAGGTTGTTCAGCATACCTGACTCATGTGATTGATGTGCAGAAGATTTCTATAGATATTGATCAGATACCAATAATTCAGGAAATCTTTGATGTCTTCCCTGAAGAATTGCTAGGATTACCTCCAGATAGGGAGATAGAGTTTGAGATTGAGGTGTATTCAGGCACCGATCCGATATCCATTCCTTCGTACAGAATGGCACCGGTCTGATATCCATTCCTCCATACTGAATGGCACCAATAGAATTGAAAGAGTTAAAGGTGCAGTTGCAGGAGTTATTGGATAGAGGATTTATTAGACTGAGCAGTTCTTCGTGGGGTGCTTCAGTGTTATTTGTGAAAAAGAAGGATGGCTCTTTGAGGATGTGCATTGATTATAGGCAGCTGAACAAGGTGACAATGAAGAATAGATATATGTTGCTACGGATTGATAATCTATTTGATCAGTTGCAGGGTGCCAGTCATTTCTCTAAGATTGATTTGAGATTTGGGTATCACCAATTAAGAATCAAGAAGGGTGATATACCTAAGACTGCTTTCAGGGTCCGATATGGATATTATAAGTTCCTGGTATTACCATTCGGGTTGACTAATGCACTGGCTGCATTTATGGATTTGATGAACAGGGTGTTTAAGCCATTCTTGGATAAGTTTGTCATAGTGTTCACTGATGATATTCTTATCTATTCTAGGAGTGAGGAGGAGCACTCAGAGCATATGAGGATTGTACTGCAGACACTTTAATAGCATCAGTTTTATGCTAAGTTATCTAGATGCCAGTTCTGGCTAACTGAAGTGTGTTTTCTTGGTCACGTGATTTGTAAGGATGGTATTATGGTAGATCCTCAGAAGGTTGAAGCAGTTGCAAATTGGCCTCAGCCTTCTAGTGTTTCAGAGATCTGTAGTTTCCTTGGTATGGCAGGATACTATAGGAGATTTATGAAAGATTTCTCCAGAATTGTTGCTCCGTTGACTAAGCTGACAAGGAAACAGGAGAGATATTTATGGACTGATGAATGTGAGAGCAGTTTTCGGACTTTGAAGTCTTGCCTCACGAGTGCTATAGTATTAACATTGCCATCAAAGGATGAGAAGTTTACAGTGTATTGTGATGCTTCTCGAATTGGATTAGGATGTGTTTTGATGCAGCTTCGGATAATGATTGCCTATGCTTCTCGATAGTTGAAGAAGCATGAGAGGAACTATCCGACACATGACTTAGAGATGGCAGCAGTAGTGTTTGCACTAAAGATCTGGAAGCATTATTTGTATGGGTCTAAACGTGAGATATATACTAATCATAAGAGTTTGCAGTATATACTTCAACAGAAGGATCTGAACCTCTGGTAGCGCAAATGGGTTGAGTTGCTTAAGGATTATGATTGTGAGATCCTTTACCATCTAGGCAAGGCTAATGTAGTAACTGATGCACTGAGCTAGAAATCTATGTACAGGCTAGCTCACATCTCGGTTGTTAGGAGACCTTTGATCCGTGAGATGAAAGAGTTAGCTGATATGGGTATAGAGTTGAATTTAGGATCCCAGGATCAAAACCAGGCTCTGATAAACCAATTTTGGGTTAAGCTACTATTGATTGATGACATTAAGGTGGCATAGGATAGGGATCCATATCTATTGAAGCTGAAAGGAGATTAACTGAATGGTAAGGTAGCAGAGTTCACAGTAGAGAATAATGTATTGAAGTATGGGAAGCGGATAAGTGTGCCCAACATTGATGGGCTACGAGATCAGATTATGAGAGAGGCTCATTACTCATCATATAGTGTACATCCTGGAATTACCAAGATGTACCATGATCTGAGAGATGTGTATTGGTGGTCTGGTATGAAGAGGGATGTAGCTCGGTTTGTTTTTACATGTTTATCCTGTTAGCAGGTTAAGTTTGAGCATCAGAAGCTGTCTGACTTGCTTCAGGAGATTGAGTTGCCAGAGTGGAAATGGGAGAAGATTACTATAGATAGTCGGTTTACTAAGGACTACACGTGATTATGACTCCATATGGGTTATTGTAGATCGATTGACAAAGTCTTCTCATTTCCTAGAAGTGAAGACTACTTACTCTGCAACTCAATATGCACAGTTGTATGTGGACAAGATTGTATGACTTCATGGAGTGCCAGTAATAATCATATCTGATAGGGGTATACAGTTTACCTATTGATTTTGGAAGGAGTTCCAGGAGGTTATGGGTACCCAGTTAAGATTCAATACAGGTTTTCATCCACAGACCGTTGGACAATCAGATAGGACTATCCAGATTTTGGAGGATACGTTGAGATTATGTGTTCTGGATTTTAAAGGTAACTGGGATCAGTATTTACCACTGATTGAATTCTTCTACAACAATAGTTACCATTCTTCTATTGGAATGGCTCTATATGAAGCACTGTATAGTGAGAAGTGCAGATCTCTAGTATGTTGGGTTGAATCGGGTGAGAAACATTTAGAGGGACCAGAGTTGATAAAAGAGACGATGGAAAAGGTGCCTGTCATTAGAGATCGAATGAAGACCGCTTTCAGCAGACAGAAGAGTTATGCTGATCCAAAGCGAAAGGATGTGCATTTTGCAGTTGGTGACCATGTCTTTCTTAAAATCTCACCAATGAGAGGTGTTATGAGATTTGGAATGAAATGGAAGCTGTCACCAAGATTTTTAGGCATATTTGAGATACTTAATAAGATTGGCAATATGGCTTACAAATTGGCTCTTCCACCAAATTTGAGCTATGTTCATCCGCTATTCCATATTTCAATGCTGAGGAAATATGTATCTGATCCATCGCATGTATTAGAGGTACATGATATTGGGGTTAATGAAGACTTGTCATTTGAGAAGTTACCAGTGGAAATTGTAGATAGACAAGTCAGGCAACTGAGAAACAAAGAAATCCTAATGGTTAAAGTGCTATGGAGGAATCAGTTGATGGAAGAGTGCATATGGAAAAGCGAGCGGGACATGAAGGACAAGTATTCATTCATGTTCTAACATTAAGGCATGTGTTAATTTAAATTTGAGGACGAATTTATTTGAAGGAGGGTAGAATGTAATACCCTAGAAAAACTTACCATGATTTTATGATTAAATTTCTCAGTATGTAGTTTGAAATTATCAAACTGATTAAAGATAATTTTAGAAACTCAGTTAGAGTGAAAAAGAAATACTTTTCAAGAAAATATCGGTGTAGATATCGCTGCCGCAAAAATAGCAATCCAGTCGATAGATAAATTTCTGATTCTGACTAAGGGGTAAATGATTATGTATTTGCATGTGTAAATACAGTAAAAAGAAAGAGGTGAAAAATATTTAGGAACACTGAAATACTAAACAATGGCAAAACCATAAATAAATGAAATTTTAAGGGTATAGTGAAATTTGGACTGTTTGAGTTTCAGAACGGCTCTGAAACTATTTTTATTATAAAGTATTAATAAAAATAAGATGTTTTAATATTCATCTTGAAATCCAAATCCCGACGAAATTGTTAGAATAAATTATAGAAGGAAATGTGGCAAAAGCACAATTTATGAAAAGTTTAAGGACAAAAGTGAAATTTGCTAAATGTGACTTACTATATAAGCCACACTTAGAAAATTTTTGGCCATTTCTTCTATTTCTTTGTCTGAAATTTCTCCTTCCATTTTTCATTGATTTTTCTTCAATTTTGTTAAGGAAAATCCATGAAAACTTGAAACAAATTACATATATTCCATCTTCCATCCATTTGCAACCATGGAAATCAAGAAAATTCAAGAAACAATGGACTTGGGGATTTCGTCCATTGCATCATTTTGAGGTAAAATGATATTTTGTTTGATTTTATGATTGATTTAGGGCTATTAGATGTTAGTTAGATTGGGTAATGAGCTTAATTGCATCAATTGATGCATATAGCATTTTGCCCAATTTTCAAACCCTAAACCTAAGTTGTATGAGATGGCTTTGTGAAATTAGATTAGTATATGTAAATTGAATGTAGAATAAATTAATTGGAAGTTAATTGATGAGTATTTTATGGTTGATTTGTTGTAGAAAATTCAATTAAAGAAAATTATACATTTTGCCTACTTTAAGGAAATTGAAGGAATTGGTGGCAAACCAATTTTGATAGCTAATTTGAAGTGTTAGGTGAGTCTTTTATGTATCCTATAATATGCCTAAAGTGTTAAAATTTCAATTGACAACTTGCTCCAAAATGCCATGTTTGGCCGAACCGCATTAGGGCAAAATTGCCTTTGATTTTGCTTCATTTTGTCTTATTTTCCTAAGTCAATTTGATCCATTTAATGTTGTTTATTATTGTGTTTGAATTGCCTATAATGTATGTTGATTTTTGATATTTGGAGCAATATCAATGTTGCACCAAAACCTTGCCAATTTGTCCATCCATTGTTGCATACAATGTGTTTGATAAAAAGCCTAGCTCAAAAATTCATAGGCCAACCATTTGAATGCCATCGTCGATCGTCGCCAGCGATAATAGCATGCCAATTGCGTCAACTTTTTGTTCATAAATGACCAACTTATGTTTTTTCCCATTGCTGGTTGTTAAACCTTTGATCATTGTATAATCAATTGTTATTGTTATTCCATTAATTCTATTGCTCATTGAATTGATTGATGATGAGTTATTGATACTTGGTGATGCCATTATTGTGAAATGGTATCTATTGATATGTTTCTTAGATTTATTAATTTTGATGTGATTTGACAGAGTTGCCGCCCCGACAGGGTAGTGAGTACATACTGTCGGCATTATGCACAATGTATTGTTATTATGCCATAGCTGGGAAGGGTTATCAATCCTAGTCATAAGACCTGATATGTCTTATGTTTATTGATATGAGTTTGATTATGTGTTTCACACATATTCTATGTGTTTCATGGTTCTATATCTGTCTTATCCATGTGATATACTCTCCATTGATGTGATTGTTGACTTCTAGTCATATTCTATACTTGATTCTGTATCCAGAGTTTTTGAGCAGATTGATTCATTTATTTCATTTGTCTATTGTTCATTGATATTCTATTATATTTTTTGGTTGATGCACATTAGATTCATTGAGTATCATATATACTCACCCTCTCACTGTTTCCCCTCATCAGGTATAGAGTAGGAGGTAGATTCCTAACTTTTGTTCCTCTAAGGAATTCTACAGTCTGATAAAGACAGTGTAATTAATTTAAACATTGTATCTTTATATGTGTATTAGATGCTCTATGGGTATTGTATAATGTTATAGACAGATTATATATATAAGTGTATGACATATTTTGGAGTATAAATGTATATACGTATATGATGATGGTAATGATAGAGTAACAGAATGAATGACATAGTAACAAAATGAATAGTGCTTATGTGAGTATATGACTATAGATTGATATGTGTAGTATGAGATTGTATAGATGGGATCTATCGATGCGGTCGCCTCTGGCATTTTCTCTACCTTAGGACCATTGCGCTCAGGAAATGGGTCGTGACAGTCCCTATATTGTTAGCTCATATAATACAAATGTATGCACAACATACTTTGCAAAATGGCATACTTCCTTCTAATCATACCAAAAATCAAGTTTATCATATGCTTGATGTGAAGCATATAACCACGATACTTTAACCATTTTATTCATATACAAGTGACCAAAACTCATCAAAATAATAATGCATACACCAAATTATTTACAAGCAAACCATTTTTGACAACTAACCTAGACATGGCATGCTAACCTACTAGAAACATTTTTTATTACGTGACAATAAGGTATGTATTCAATCAATCATTCTTTATGCATTTTAAGTCCATACTTAAATTATTCATTCATGGCATTATTTTCATTTTTAAATCATCTGATCATACATTCAATCATGCAATATTGTCACATAATGATAAGCATGCTAATTTTTAAGTTTAAAACCAAAAATAGACATTATAGCCATAAACATACAAAACCAAGTTTAACTTTGGCACTTTTAATCCTAGCATGCTTCTAAATTAATAAAAATTATTATGTAGTCATTCATCCTAGGTTTCATGAATCTATTAATGGCATATAGACATTTAAATACAATTAAAGTATCAAATGGACATAAAAATCAAGAAACAAAGCAAAAAAGACAAGAAAGTGCCTCTATGGCACAAGAAAATGACTTCATGGCATATATAGGGTCGCGTGGCCCTTCTAAGATAAGGAAAGGTCGTGCGGCCCTTCTGAACTGATTCTAGACACCCATCCGATTTTAAATCATTTTTGCATCTTTTTCTTGGGGATTTTTTGATACTTTTTCATCCTAAATAATTTAAAAACTAATCCTAATGATTCTAAGTGTTTTAAACTTAATCATAATGACTTTTAGAACAAAAAAGGACTACAAAATAGTAGCTAGAAACAAAAACATCAATTTTATGTAAAAGAGACCTAAGCATGCTTTCTAAGTTATTTTAGTTCAAATTGATTTGATTTTCTATTAAGCATAGTTAAATGTCATGTAAATACAGATTTTTAACTCAAACTTAGTTCATATTAAATAAGGTTTTACAAAGAAAAGAAGAAGGATCTTATGAATTGTTACCAATTCATGTGATTATGCCCAAAGAATTCACATAGTTGCTAAATAAAAAGAAATAAGAAATTACTCAAACCTGGATACTCCAAGGCTCGACGAATCACCTTCAGGCTTCATTCGTCTTATGGATGATTTCGAATGCCAAGAATGTCGATGCTCTAAGAAGATTGCTTATCGTCAAGTTCTTACTTTGAATCAAGCTTTGATTCAATTGAATATACTCATTTTTATCAAAAATATTCTTGATATGTTCTTGAGAAGAGTTTAAAATAAGAAGAAATAAAACTTGATTTTGTTCCTTTGATTCTTGAAAGAAAGAATAAGTTGAACTCTTGAGATGAACTTGATTAATTGACTTTAATAAAATCCTTAGTTTTTGTAGGAAGATTAATTAAAAACTCAATTTAGTGTTTGATTGAAAGAGAAGTATTTTATTAAAAGCTTAGGCGTCAAAATTTGGATCCTCAAACTAATGAGAGTGGAGGACTATTTATAGGCTTCTATCGTTATTTTAATAGGAAGAAATAAGTTAAAATACTCATGTTTAATTTTATTCAGATTTTCTAAGTAACAAAACATCCTAAATAGCCAAAACGTAGCTTCCAAAATAGCTTTAGGGTTACTTGCCAACTAATAACCCCTAAAGCTTCTTTTTTAGCTTTCAACCCAAAACTTCCAATTTGATCAAATTACCAAATAGGAACCTTTTCAGAAGCTAAATTGGCACAAAAATAGACCTAGAATCTCCATAATTGTGCTTGGGTCGTGCTACCCTTCCGTGGGATGTGTGGCATTGCAAGCAACTATATGGCTAAGGCAAGAAGCCACAAGCCAATGGTTGCCACACAGGCCCAACGACTCTTTGTAAACGAGGCCGTCGACCCTCCGTGCTCCTGTTCTTACGTTCGATCCATCCAAAATACCCAAAAAATTTTAAAAACCTTTAGAACTATTTCTAAACTCTTTTTAACTAAGAAAAAAAACTTAATTTGGTCCCGGGCTTGCATACGCCTGACTGCTTTCGGCAATCAAGCCGACGACTGCCTGCGTGGTCGATTTGAGTTTTGGACCATCGAATGTGGCCCGAAATGACCCAAATTCATTTTGAAATACCTTTTCACATGTTTCATAACAAAATATAAACCTGAATCATTAGTTGCTAAGAAAATCGTAGCAATTTCCTCGATCAAAAAGTAAAAGTAATCACTTTGACAAGCAATCTTCCTCTCTCGATCTCGATTCTTGATACTATATTATTGGACTTCAGCTTAGACTCAAGGTGTGTTGAAAATCAGTGCTAACAGTTTTACCCCATTTTAGTAGTGTTTGTGAAGCATGTGTACAAGTGGACACAGTGCAATAAAACATGTTAAAATTCATGCTATCATTTATGGTTAGGATTTGCAAGTATGAACCTTACCATTCTAGCATATTTGGTCGCATCGGGAACTTTCTAGTTGATGCAAATTTCCCTTATTTAAGGGAGTCCCTATTAAAGCATTAAGGACCTTTATCCAAGCAACGTGAATGTATTCTTCCATGAAACGCATTGAGGATTTTCCAACCAAGCAATGCAAATATACCTCTACCATCGAAACATTGAGGATTTTCTAACCAAGCAATGTAAACATACTTCTACCATCGAAACATTGGAGAATCTCTATCAATGCAATATTAATATAATTCTACCATCAAAACATTAAGGAACCTTTATCCAAGTAATGTAAATATAATTCTACCATCGAAACATTGAGGAACTTATATCCAAGCAATGTAAATATAATTCTACCATCGAAACATTGAGGAACTTTTATCCAAGCAATGTAAATATAATTCTACCATCAAAACATTGAGGAACTTCTATCTAAGCAATGTAAATATAATTCTACATTCAAAATATTGAGGAACATCTATCCAAGCAATTAAATATAATTCTACCATCGAAACATTAAGGAACTTCTATCCAAGCAATGTAAATGTAATTCTACCATTAGAACATTGAGAAACTTCTATCTAAGTAATGTAAATATAATTCTACCATCGAAACATTGAGGATCTTATATCCAAGCAACGCAAATATAATTCTACCATCAAACTATCACGTCCCGATTTCGGAATATAACAGTCCTAGGATGAAGGAAATGCCAGAGGCGACCGACACCCTAGAACCCATATTCTATAATCAATTACTATCCAATTAATTAATTAATATTCATTATGTCATTCTGTTACTCTATAATCTGTCTTACTGGAATATGTTGTGCATTTGACTGTAATCATTATACTCATATGCAATATTAAAATTTACCTTCCATATAATATTATTTATTCATAAATACAGTCTAACTATACCTCTTATACACAACCATGGAGCAACTAAGAATATATTTACATATTACAGTATTTAAAATAATTACACTGTTAAATTCACACTGCAAAAATCCACAGAGAAACAAGTGTCTAGATTCTGCCTTTTACTCTGGACCTGAAAAATATTAAACAACTAAAAAGAATGAGTATAAAATACTCAGTGAATCTAATATGCATCACTTAATGGAAAATGGTTAGGAAATCAACAGTAAATAGGTAAATAATCATTAAAAGTCAGGGTTGCACACCGGATTATAGAATAATGAAAAACAATAATAGAATCAATGGTTGGAAATAATAAATGGATCAACAGTACTCATATCATGTAGATAAGACAGATAATGGGCCATTAACACATGTAATCTCATATCATCTCATATAACCCTTCCCAGCTATGGTTCCATATAAATCAATATGCACATTACCGATGGTATTTACTCGCTACCCCATCGATAAGGAAGCTCTTTCAAATCAACATATAAGCCAATATAGGTATGGAACAAATCAATGGACCACAATAGGTAATAATTAACTCATAAATAGTCAAAGTTTTTAAATCAATCAAATAATACTGCAATTCATTAACTTGTAATCAATGGATCATTTAACAATCAATAAAGGATTGATATACAAAATGGTTATCCAAGTACAAATAGTTGGCAGTATTGGCTAGCCAATGTCGCTGGCGACAATGACATTCAAATGGTAGGCCTATGGAAGTAACAAGTGATAGGCCAATGAAAAATGAACTAGGGATTTTATCAAACACTTGGTGTGCAACATTGAACAAGTCATTAAGTTAGGTTTTGGTGCAACATTGACATTGACCCAATAATCAACAAACAACTCACAATGTAGGCGTTACAATGGGCATTAGATATTCAACAAATAACATCATTCAAAGAACCATATAGGCTTAGGAAACCAAAGGAAAAACAAGCAAAATTCAAAGGCATAAATAGTGCTCATCAATTCGGCCAATATAGTGCTTTTAAGGGAGGTTTCAAATGAATATTTCAATACTTTGGACATGTTAAATGATGCATTTTAAACCCACCTATAGCTTCAAATTACTTAGAAAAATTCATTTTCCACCATTTCCTTCAAAGTAGGCTTTAAGAGCAAACTTTGTCTTTCTTATGTTCTACATCAAAACAATCATCATTTAAGTTTCCATTAGCATCCAATTAACACTATTGAGCCTAATTAAATATTAAACATCATCAACCTAGGGTTTGGTAACATACAACTTTAATTAGGATTGCCAAATTGGAGATTTTCCACCAAATACTTCAATTGATGCAATTGAACCATAAACCCATCTAATTCAATGTCTAACACACCTAATTAATCTATTTAATCAAAGAAAACACTTGTTACCTTGGTTTGATGATGGAGCTAAAATCTTCAACAAGTTTGTTCTTATTTTTATTTTTTTTGAGTTTCTAAGTGAAATTTGGATAGAAAATAGAAGAACTAAGTTGGATTTAGTGTTTTCTTTAAGTTTTCTTTAAGAAACAAGCTTGAAATTGGTGGCAAGAAAGCAAAATGGTGTTCGGCCAAGACTTGATTGGAGGAAGAAGATGTGAAAATTTTGGCTAAGTATTCCTTTTATACTTGGAAGAATTGGCAAATTGCATTTTAGTCCTTAAGCTTTCCATTAATTAGACTTTGACCATGCATCCTTCTGTAATTAATTCTGTCAATTCGATTGAGATTTAGATTCTGAAGTGGGGAATGAAATGACTTATTTTTATCTGTAGTTTATCATCATATAACTTCTAAAGTCATTCTGGGTCGTAGACAGTAGGTTTCTCAAATTGCCCTTGAAGTTCCATTTATTTATAATTTTGCCATTACTCTTATTTTCAGTATTTCAAAACATTTTTCAACTCTTTCTTTTCATAAAAAATTTACATAAATATAGATGACTCTTTACCCCCTAGTCTGAGTCAGAAATTTATAAATCAACCATACTACTATTTTTCCGGACGGTATAATTAACACTAGTACTTTCCAGAAAAATGTCACAAAAGTGATTCGATTGAGGTTCAAAAATTCCTGAGTATTACACTCTACCATTCTCTGTATATATATTAATAATTAATTGAGCATATTCATACTTAAGTTATTACCACATCAATTACTATAATCCATCTACTGTATTGTCTGCTGGAGTATTACAAAAATATTGAGAAACTTCTATCCAAGCAATACAAATATAATTCTACTATCAAAACATTGAGGAACTGCTATCCAAACAATGTAAATGCATCGAGGAACTACTATCCTAGTAATGTGAATATAATTCTATCATTAAAACATTAGGGAACCTATTTCTTAGACAATGTGAGTGTACTTGAATATACTTATTTTTATCAAGAACAATATCAAGAACATTCTTGATATGTTCTTGAGAATAGTTTAAAAAAAGAATAAATAAAACTTGATTTTGTTCCTTTGATTCTTGAAAGAAAGATTAACTTGAACTTTTTAGATGAATTTGATTAATTAACTTTAATAAAATCCTTAGTTTTTGTAGGAAGATTAATTGAAAACTTAGTTTAGTGTTTGATTGAAAGAGAAGTATTTTGCCAAGAGTTTAGGCGTCAAAATTCGAATTCTCAAACTAGTAAGGGTGGAGACCTATTTATAGGCTTCTACCGCCACTTGAATAGGAAAAAATAAGTTAAAATACTCATGTTTAGTCTTATTCAAATTTCTTAAGTAATAAAACATCTTAAATAGTCAAAACATAGCTTCTAAAATAGCTTCAGGGTAACTTGCCAACCAAGAACCCTTAGAGCTTCCTTTTTAGCTTCCAACCCAAAACTTCTAATTTTATCAAAATACCAAATAGGAACCTTTTCAAAAGCTCAATTGGCAAAAAAAACATACCTGGAATCTCCAAAATTGGAAGAAAAATTGGACCGAGGGGTGGCTAAGGCGAGCGACAGTGCGTGTGAACAGGCCAGGAGCTTACCGACCCGTTGAAAGGCCATATGGCCCTTACTTGGGCCGTGCTAACCTTTCTTGGGTTGTACAGTACTGCAAGCAGCCGTATGGCTATGGCAAGAAGCCACAGGACAATGGTTACTGCACGGGCCTGATGACTTGCCGCAAACGAGCCCGTCGACCCCCAGCGTGCATGTTCTTGCATCTGATCCATCCAAAATAATCCAAAACTTTTCAAATACCTTTAGAACTATTTCTAAACTCTCTTTAACTTAGAAAAACTTAAAATGTTCTCAGGCTCGCACGGGCCCGACGATTTGCTGCAATTGGGTCGGCAACCGCATGTGGGCTCGATTTGTGTTCGAACCACCAAATATGGCCTGAAATAACCCAATTTCATTTTAAAATACCTTTTCACATGTTTTATATCAAAATATAAATTCGGATTATCAATTTCTAAGATAACCCTAACAATTTCCTCGATCCAAAAGAAAAAGTAATCACTTTGACAAGCAATCTTCCTCTCGTGATCTCGATTCTTGATGCTACATCATTAGGCTTCAGCTCAGACTCAAAGTGTGTTGAAAATCGGTGCTAACAATAGTAGGGGCATTAGTTAACCCAAATGGAAACACAAAAAATTCATAATAACCATACCGGGTTTTGAATGCAGTTTTGGGCACATCTTCTTTCTTAATACGTCGTTGATGATAACATGATATAAGGTCAATCTTGGAGAAATAACTGGCTCTTTCCAATTGATCAAACATATAATCAATTCGAGGAAATGGATATTTGTTTTTGATGGTCACCTTATTCAATTGTTGGTAATCAATACACATTTGAAGTGAACCATCCTTCTTCTTAACAAACAACACTAAAGCACTTTATGGTGAACTTTTCAGTCTAATAAACCCCTTATCAAGCAATTCTTTCAACTGCACTTTCAATTCTTTTAATTTTATAGGAGCCATTCTATATGGATGAATGGAAATTAGATAAGTGCAATAAACTTCAATATCTCTTTATGGTGGCAACCCTAGCAAATCTTCAAGAAATACATCTAGAAACTTTCTGACAATAAAAATCTGATCAATTCCTTTCGAAGTCTTCTGGATATCCATTACACTGGCCAGATATGCAGGATATCCTTTTCGTAGAATTCTTCTAGCTACAATGGCTGAAATAAGTTTAATCCCTAAATCATTCTTATCACCCTAATACACAAATTCATCTTACCCGTCCGGCTGAAATTTAATCTTCTTTTCATAGCAATCAATCACTACATGATAGGTTGTTAGCTAATCCATCCCTAGTATCACATTAAGTTCTAGAATAGGTAATTCTACTAGGTCAACAGGCAAGGTTCTACCCTCTATTTCTACAATACAACCCAGATATATATATTTCATATCACGTCCCAATTTCGAAACACGACGGTCCTAGGATGCAGAAGATGCCAGAGGCGATCGGCACTCGTAGAACCCAGTATCACATCTATCCATCACATACTATACATATCAATTTATAGCCATATAATAATATAAGCACTATCCATTTAGTAATTTTCTGTAATTACCATCATTATAAACACATTTACATCTAAACTCTAAAATATGTCATACACATATATATACAATCTGTCTATACCATAATACAATACCTATGAAGCATCTAATATACATATATAAAGATACAGTGTTTAAATAATTACACTATCTTTATCAGACTGTAGAATTCTTTGAAGGAATAAAATCTAGGAATCTGCCTCTACTTTGCACCTGGAAAGGGAAGAAATAAGAGGATGAGTATAAAAATACTCAGTGAATCTAATATGCATCGACAAATACAATGGCTCAGATATCAATACAATAGGTAGATATTCAATGAATAATAATTTGCTCATCAATATCAGAATACAATAAATGACTGTAGAATCAGTAAACAACACAATGGAACTATAATCAAGTCAATGGAATATATATATATCACGTAGATATGATAGATAAGATAGATAGGATAGATATAGGGCCATGAAATGCATATAATATGTGTCAAACACATATCACTCTCATATCAATAAACATAAGACTAATCAAGTCTTATGGCTAGGACTGTTAACCCTTTCCAACTAGGGTATCATTATACAATGTGCACATTGCCGACAATAAGTACCCACTATCCTGTCGGAGAGGCAGCTCTATCAAATCTCATCAGAATCAATAAGAACATGGAACTGATCAATGGATATCAATATATAATATCAATCTCATCAAGAAGTAGTAGCTTATGAATTTAATCAAACGAGACTGCGATATAGCAATGGATAAGCAATATAAGAAGTAATTAACAATGGTATTACGATTAGCAATTAATATTAGAATGAATCAAACATTGGACAAATCAAATCAAAAAGTTGGCTTAATTGGCATGCCAATGTCACTGGCGATGATGGCATTCAAATGGTAGGCCTATGGATGAAATCAATGGTAGGCCTATGAATTTGAACTAGGCATTT
>CANXYC012452758.1:0-13221 GCA_948193065.1 Aleurites moluccanus | reverse complement strand
TTATTTTATAGATTTTTTTTAAAAAACATTTTTATATTAATTTATATATATATATATATATATATATATATATATATATATATATATATATATATATATATATATATATTATTTTTATTAATTATACTCTAATAATAAATTTGCAACCTGATAGTTTTAGAAAAGATTTTAATACTAATATTTCAAAACCCATTGGGTTATTTATTAATCTATTATTCATGCATGATAATATTATATATATATATATTAGACGCACATGAATAGTAATATATATATATATATATATGTATGTATTTATATTTTGGTTACAATAATATATTTTTTGCCTAAGCAAGAAAGGTAAATTGATTAAGGAGTATAATTAAAAACTAATTATTACATGATAGAGGTGAAAATTTAACCGATATAATAGACAAGACAATCACAGATAGGGCAGCGGTGGACCATTTCAGGAACAAGCAAGTAAATCAAAGGACCACAACAGGTAGCTGCAATCAGAAACGGAGGGTCTTGATCATATTGGCTACTTTCACGGAACAGAGGATGGTGATGGTCACTGTAGCAGCAGCAACGTCCGGTGAGTTCAACCCACATGGTGCTAAGGTGGAACATGCCACCTCCCAGATTCACTCTGCTCCTTAGATCCATCACCATTGACCCGTTTAATGTGTTCTTATAGAACAGCACTTGGCTCTGCAAATAAATAATTTAACCAATCAAAATGAATAAAAATGAAAAACTTATATCGGGCTCGTAATTCACTAGTCGAGTATTTATTAAAGATTAAAAATTTAAATCGTGACATTAAAATAAAAAAAATTATCACGCCAGTAGCTCAATAATAAAGTTAATGCAAGAGACTAAAGATTAAATAAAAAAATATTTATACTTTGTGCATGTGTGTACAGAGAAAAAGAACTAACCCTAACATCGAAACAGCGTTCCCATGGGAAAGGAACAGCAGCTTCAGGACTGGTTCGAAGGAAAGACCAGAGAGTTCGAACCATTTTAGCAGAAATGATATTAGGTAGCTAGTGAAGAGGTGGGGGTGAGGGCATTTATATAAAAAATTTAATTAACTGACTCGGGTTGTGCTTATCCGAGTTAGGGATTAAGAGACTCGGTTGTGTTGCAATTAAGAAGAAAACCCTGTTTTATATATTTTTCATTTATTGAAACTAATTAAGGCAAGGATAAGTGTCTTTAATTAAATTTAGGGAGAGAGTGAAAAAAGAAGGTCAATAACAATAAATATTTGTAAGAGAGCGATTTGAATTAAGGCAAATTATTAATTAATTAAAACAAACAACAGAAGAGAAGGTCAGTTGGATTTTGACTGTTGACATGCCCTGGCTATACACTCTTCTTCTGCTTGACACACATGAAATATGGGATTTGTTTATTTGTTTTAAAGGATGTAACCACAAGTAAGTAACTATGTCTATGCAATGAATCAGAGGCAGACCCAAGATTTAAACATACATAAGAGGCGAACACATGTACATCTCTAAAAATAAAGTTGAAATATAATTAATTCGATTGGATTATGCTTAATTAAATTATATTTATTTTGCAATTTAAGTGTGAATATGTTTTTTTTTTTAACCTAACGGGCCAATAGCCCAAAAACAAACAAAAAAACTACTGATCAAGACAAATTCTACTCCATCCCACACTTAGGGCGTCCATCTATTGTTAAGTGTTAATTGATTATTAGAGATGATAATTTAATTTGATTATGTAGATCTGATTTAATTTTAATGGGTCAGATTTTATCCGATGAAGATAAATTTTAATTTTTAAATTCGTTACGGATTCAAAATATGAATATACCTGCACGATTATTATTATTGTTATTATTAAAATTAATTTTTATTTTGTATTTTTCAATTTTTTAATTTAATACAAAAAATTTAGTAAAAAAAATGGATAAACGAATAGATCTGTTTTATCTGTCCTGTTGGTAGGTGCAGGTAATGGCATATTCACCCCATTGTTATTCTTACTAATTATTATTAAATGTCTGATAAAATTATTATTAGTTGTTACTGTTAATAATTTTAATAATTATTAAGGATAAATATTAATATTTATTTTTTAGTTAAATATTATTTCTAATATGATAATTTAATCCTTTATTTAAATTAGTATATGATCTATATATAAAAAAATCAAATTGTATATTTTGTAAACAACTATTTGATTACCTAATAACTAATAACTATTACAATAAAAAAATAATCCAATGAATTTATATAAATATTGAGAATAAAAAAACTAATAATTATATCAAAAAATTTTATCATTACTAAGTGAGTCTGGCAAAATTTTGATTAATGTAGGTATTGGCTTTTTAATTTCCAACAATTGCATTAAATTTGTTTAATTAATAATAATTATTAGTTGTTAAGTAGTTACTGTTTATAAAAACTTCAATTTGAAATTTTTTAAAATAATTTTTATTTATTTAAATAAAAGACTAAATTAAATTATCTTTTTAAAAATAATATTTAAATAAAAAAATTAATATTAATATTTATTGTTAATGATCATTAAAAATATTAAGAGCTAATAGCTAATAATAATTTTATCAAATACTTGTAATAATTAGTTATTAGCTAACAGTCATCAACTATCACATATCAATAACAGCTAATAGCTGCTACAAATAGTTAAATTAAATGAGTCTAAATCTAAATTAATTAAAATTAACTTGACTCAAGTCATCTCCAACTCTTCTCATATATCATCATAATAAAAGATAAGAAGCAAAAGAGGTAAGAGAGAAAGGCAAGTAGGTACTTAAAATAGACAATCTAACACTTAATATAAGGAAAACACATCTTAGGGCATTTGTACACAGTCTTTTTTTTTTTTACATTAAATTCCTTGTATATTAATTTGGTGATATTAAATTCTTGTATTTTTATTAAAATACACATTGCATTTTTATCTAGGAGGAGAGTAAAGTAACAGTTAGTTGGAGGATAAATAATATTTTAAATATTAAAAAAATAATATAAGAAATATTTGAATAGGCGTTTAACAATTTCCAATTTAAAATAAAATTACTTTTTTTAATTGACAAAAATTCTAATCAGCAAGCGTAATTTCTACATGCTATTAGATTTTGCAGATTTGAAAAAAACGAATCTGCAATTGATTTTTAATAGTTGGACATTCAAATACTTAATAATTTTTCAATTACAGACGCGTATATTTTTAAATGATAATTAAATTTTATAATTGGATATCCAAATACCCCTAAATTTTATTCAACATGTCATATTTTTCCCAAAATTCTCATCTATTTCTTTTTCTCTTCTGCCTATTCTTCTTATTTTTCTTCTTCTCTTTAATTTGCAGAAAACCCATGAAATCCAACAAGATAAAACTATAAATCAAATAGTATTGAGGAAGTTTCAAGTTGTGTAAAAACTCAATCAATCAACCAATTATTTGGTATTTCACTTTTTGAAAAGAAAAGAACAAGAACGAAAAAATAAATAATTTATAAGAATAAGTTTGCGTGATACCTATTGTTATATATGAAGAAGCAAATCTGTAGAGTTTTGACAAGAAACTAAAAGGAAATTATTGAAAATAAGGGCAAAAGATAAAAGGTTTAGGTTGTGAGATTTTTGGTATTTTACTATGGTTTTCTATGGTTCCTCAACAACCAAACAACAAATGAAATTGTAACTAAATAAATTATGATATTCCTTTTTATTAATTCTCAGGTACCGAGTTAGGTGTCTAATTGAAATTCTCGCTGAGACGAAGATTTGGACTCTAAAAATTCTCGGATTGCCATGAAAGTCAACCAAAAAATTGCTAGAAAAGATAACAACAATGAGTTTTTCTCTCTCCTTCAGATTTGCCGCTGCCGCCACAAAATTCATCAATAGAAGAGTTCTCAAAAGTCACCAAAAACTAAGGAACATGATGGTGGTTTTCAACGGCAGATCCACTCACTGGTCCAAAGGGTCCAGGGCCCCATCCCCTTATCTATATACTCCCTCAATTTTTTATTTATTTATCATTTTAAAAATTTATTCATCTATATTTTTAATTATCATTTAAAATTTTTAATAATAATATTTATCAATTTTTTTCTACTTTATCCTTATAATATTTAATTAAAATATAATAATTTAATTTAAAATAAGATTAAAAATATAAAATTAAATAAATAATTTTAAATTTAATTAATAAGTATGTTAATATATATGTAAAATTTTAAACGATAAATAAAAATAAATAAATGGAGTATATAGTAGTTTATTATGACTCTCCAAAAAATAAATGTAAGCCGCCAATATAAGAAGATAATTCTTTGTATTTTTACTTTAATTTATTCTTCTTTTCCTATTTTTCCCTCAAAGATTTTTAGTTTTACCCTCTAACTCAATTTTTATATTTTTTTTTAACCTTTAGTTTATTCTTCTTTTTATATTTAGTTTCTAACTTTATGAATTTTTTTTACCTTAATTTTATCCTATATTTGATTTGAAAAATTAAGTGATTGTTTTTAAATGAACATTAAAATCATAATTTTAAATTTAATTATTTTTATGAATATTTTTCATTCAAGTGTTTATTATTATATTTCTCAATGAAATATAATATTACATTATACATTATCATAAATAATGGTTTAATTTTTAAAATATTTGATATTATTTATTGATGAGATAAATTTTTATCCCTTCACTTAAATTCCTAAATTAGCCATTTTTGAACTTTTCGTGAGTGGTCGAAGGTAGAGCAATCACTCTCTTAGCCCCTCTCTCTGAGCTTTTGCTTTTCTTTTTTTTACCAAATCAATAGGGGGTTTAATGTTAAAATAAATAAATAAATAAATGTACAAGAGTCTCCGGATGCCATTTTCCCTTAATACAATTAGAGTATTTTGTTAGGGTAGAAAAATACCTATTGATTATTTGGATAAATTAACATAAATATATATAGGAAAATATACTATGTTTATAGAGCCTGACATGTGTATATATATCCAGTAAATGTAATAAAAACACATATGATAAATTTGAATTTGAATCTCTTCTCATTTGAATATATATATATATATATATATAATTTCAAATGGATAATTTTTTTTTTAAATTATTCACAATAATGTATTGGGTGTTTGAAAACTGAATAAACATCCAATTTTCATGGGTATATATATAACTAATTTAATCTCTGAAATCTTATATTATAAAATACTTAAAACTATCCACATTTTATAATTTTTCAGATAGTGAAACCATATAATAATGTTGATAATTATTATATAGTGACTATTTGTAGTCTTATCTATAATTGCAATGTAATTTGTTATTTTTACAATCTTATTTATTAGAATAGACTGCAACTAACTGCATGGTGTAGAAATTGAAAAGAATAAAATTCTCATAAATAAATCTTATCTCCATCACACATAATATTGGTTCACTCCATTTTATATTTCTTTCATTTGCACTGTATTTTCACTCTGTAAAGTTGCTAGCTTATTGTTTAGACCTGTTCACGTAACTAGAAAATTCAAAGTTAAATTAATATAAAATTTTATTATCATAAATTATATATAATTATTTTAAGGGACTAATTAAAAATTTACACGTAATTTTAATGTAATTAAAAAGAGATCAAAGTTAAACTATTAGAAAATTTTAATATTATAAATTATATATAATTTTTTTTTGGGACCAATTAAAAAATTTATATATATATAAGAATTTTGAGGAACCAATAAAAAATTTACATATATATATGTATACATGTATTTAAAAATTTTAGGAGGGGGTTATGCCCCTGGTTTCAAGGCTGATTCCGAACCAAAAGCAGCCTAGAACTGGAAAACTGGTTAACCGATGGAATTGTGAGCCTGATGGTTCTTCCAAACCCAGCCAACTCGAAAGGGATGAAGAGTCTGAATGTGATGTCAATACATGGACTCGTATCTGGATCTAGGTTACAAACTTGTGGATCCAAAACTTGAAGCACAAGAACAGAACAACTTAGGCAGAGATGATGGATTTTCAAGAGAAGTGTGTGATTTTATTGTTCATCATTACTTTTAGTCAATCTCAATAGGTGTTAAGTTGAAATTTCATTCTAACAAATTAAGGATTTTTGTGGTCTTGAAGGATTCAACCAAGAAAAAACAAGGACGGAGAGCTCCTCCACCTATTGCACAAAATTCCCCGTTGTTGCCTCCTGTAGAAGTATGACGGATTTGAACCTCCGAATAGTAGAACCAAAACCATTATTTATGATTGGTCTTATTTTCCTAATAGAATTATATCTATTCTATCCAAAATGGGAATGAAAAAGGATTCTGAACTTATTATCTACAATATGATAATCAAATGGATTTCATTTTCATTCCATACCGAACTATACCAGAACAGACTCGTGTGGATTCTCATCGTAAAAGAGGAGGTTATTTGAGCGCATGTAAATAGACACCAAAATCAAGTTAAATTTGAATATTATAAAAGTGGAGCTCAAATAAATTGACTCAACTGTAACCCCTACTCAAAACCTCATAGAACCTCCCAATAAATGAGAAGAAAAATAAAAAAGACAGACAGAACATTCGCATTGAATTCAGAAATTCACAGTAAAAAAAAAGTTAATCTGGACATCAATGAGGTGAAAACCCCAACCACACGTTGGCCACAAAACTTGGTTCCTGTTTTCGCAGCAGAAAAAAATGTCTTACCATCCCGTTCCAACTAACCATAGTTTTTAATAGAGGTCGCGTAAAATATAACTGAAATTTCATGATGTCCGCCACCAACTAATACTGAATTTCAAAATTGATAAGCAGTCAGTGATCTTAAAATGTACAAAGCCAAAGATGACGCTAACTAGTCCTCATCACGAACAATATGAATCTGTTGATTCATAATGCACTCGCTCTTCAATTACTAAGTAAATGAAAGTTTTTAACAAAAACTGTTCCCAAATTCTAGGGTAAAAGGAAACATTTAACTAGCAACTGAGTCGTACTCATGCCTAAACGATTAAGTTGAGACCAACTAAAGATTAGATTCTCAGTTGAGATAATTAACGCCTCTTCTTGCTTGCTTTTGCAGCACTGGATGGGGAAGCAACCAGGTACACAAACAAAACAATAATGGAGATGACAGAAATTAGAGACCCATATTTTGCCAATAGCCTCTGCAAACAGAAAAGAAGGATGTTAAGAACAGCAAACAACAGGATTCATACATCTTGTAAAATAAAATAAAAAAATCACGATTGGAAAGTTTTTTTTTTTTTTTTTTGGGGTTCGTGATGTAAACAATTATTTGATCTCCATGGTAAACATTGTCATGGAAAAAATTATCAATTAAACAATAAGTGATCCACGAGTTGTGAATGTTGATATATTAGTATGTTGCACAGAATTGATGTAGAGATATTTTATGTTCATGATCAGCAACAGTCAGTAGGGGTAAATCTGCTTGAGAAAAGCAGGATGTATGGATTTATTTTGCCCATTTTACATTATTGCTGGCTTGTTCAAGTTCCAGGATGCATATTTTAACAACCATCATAACTAAAAAACAAAACAATGAGAAGATGACTCGTACCTTAGCCTGCAAAAAGTTTTGTCCAAGCCCAAGGTAATTCCAAAGGAGAGAGAGAGCGAGCGAGAGAGAGAAGAGTCAGACAACAAGAAAATATGTATTGAAGCACAAAATGACAGGCGTAAACACTAGATACTACAGCAAGAACTTACCCATTCAAACTTCTTTTCTGGAGGTCTCTCAGAAAGGACATCAAGAGGCAGTATGGGAGTAGAATATGCCTCCTATAACCGACAGTCACAAGATGTAAACTTAGTGCCTATATTAGTAAAAAGAGAAGGAAAAATAGAACTCAGTGGATGTCAAACCTGTAGAGCTGCTTTAGTGGGTATACGGAATGTAATGACTGCTGGGGAACCGTAAAACATCCCTTTGACTTTGCCCTCCAATTCAAAAGAGTGTGACAGGATACCACCACTGCAATATGTAGAGTGCAAAATATTAAACTGACGAGAAATGCAAAAGGAAAAAATTGAACACAATACTGGAAAGGGGGTACTCACGCATCAAGCCTTTCCCATGATTGTGAAGTGTTGCCACTGATGACATCAAATATACCTTCAGGCCAGTGATTATCAACAAGACTTACATCATATGCAGTGCTGGAAAATTTAAAGAAGAAAAAAAAAATTATAAGAAAAAATGTATACAATACATGCTCATTTTACAGAAACCATAAAAATTACAGACCTCAATAGTTAGCACAAAACTGGGAATACAAGGAACAGATTATCTAGAAGTGCAAAAGGCATATGCAGGTCTAGTAGTCTACTAAGATTGCTAATTTATTCCTGTGGCATATAAAAGGATTATTCAGATTGCACTATTCAATTCCATGCAACAGCAGTGTATCTTAAATGATAAAAGATACACACTAGAAGAAGAAATGAAGGTTTTTTTTATGATGATTAGAAGCTAATTAGTTCATGCTTGCAAGTTTTTGTTTATTTGCTACCATATATCAAACTTGTAAACCAGAATACCTTCTGGCACACTCCAGCAGTGCACCTTCAACTTCAAGTACGACACGAGTTAGAAGGCAAGAAATGAATCATTGATGATTTTCTAAGGGCTTGTTTGGTACAACTTGGTATTGGAATCCAAGTGGAATAGGATTCCAAATCCTTAGACATCTATTTCCAAGTTTATTTTTTAAATAGTTAAATAGAATCTATTAATTAAATTAATAATTATACATAAAAATATATATCATATCAATGAAAATTGGAGTCATTGGAATTATTCAAATGTACAAAAAAAAAATAGAAAAAACTTTAGATTATTACCAAAGCAAAAAATGGAATCCTATTCTTGGAATAGGCACAATCCTAAAGTGTACAAACATGCCAGGGTTGAACAGGTTATTATGCTACACCAATGACAGGTAAGAACAGTTCTAGTTCCGCCCCAGGTTATTAGATGAGCGAAATTCGGATCCCTAATTGTATTAATGGCTAGTAATAGAGCTTATAAAGATTCTGATATATAAGCTTAGTTAAATGTAAATCAAGGTTCAGGTCTCTTAAGAAACAAAAAAATAAAATAAAATAAAATTCCATCCAGTTATTTACCCTAATTATCTGAATTTGTATTTATATCTGAATTTCTTATCAAATTGATCCATTCTTTTATTCAACATTTTGTTATCAATTAACCACAGATTTCAAAACTCAAAAACAAAACTAAAAATTGCAATTCAAATCTTAAAAGACCAGATCAAACAATTAATACAAAGAAAAGGCTAACTAGATCTGTACATAAAACACGAAGCAATAATAGGAAGCTTAGATCTGATCAGAGAGTTTTTTAAAATAAAATAAATAAATAAAAGTGAAATTAGAAGCGAAGACACTCACGAAGTTCCTTGGTTGTAGATATCGACCGATACTGAGACCCGTTCTGCTCCAGATTTGAGCCTGTTGAGAGTGGCCTTCTTGTGAGCTACTATGAAGGGAACATCTGAGCTAGCGAGAGATGATGAGACCAAGAAAACAGCTACCAAAACAGAGATTAGCGGCTTGATTAGTGGATTTGCCATTGATTAGTGGTAGCGGTGGTGGCTAAGCGGAGGAGGATTTCGATTTATTAGACTTGTCCAACAGATTGACGAATGAAAATGGATCTTTACAAAAACTAGGAACGACAAGGGAGCGTATTGTAATTGGCTGTCAAATGTCAATGACCCTCATCTTTAAACGCCATCGTATTAGTTAAAAAAATAAAATAGTTTTCCACAAAATTAGGGGGTTACTTTCCCATGCTCCTTCAAGTTTTGATGTATGCATATTATGATTCTTAAACTCATTTTTTTAATTGTAACGTAATTATCATTTAACTTTCATTATCGTTTTTAGGTTAACTTCCGTCAGGATTTCTAACGAAAAACTTACATGACATGTCATCTCAATATTTTTAAATGTTTTAAAGCAACATTAACACTAATTTACCTCTTTTTTCCTCTCTCTTTGATTGAAGTATCACTATTCTGTTATGTATAAGTTTTTCTTTTTTTCACCATCACTTACTAAAAAAAATAAAAAACAGAGAATGGCGATGGAAACATAAGCAGAAAACAAGCCAGAGAAGAAGAACAATAAAATAATAACTGTCATAACTTCAAATTAACCTAGAGTCCAAATTTTCCTTTTCACAATAGTTTTTTGCAACGTAACATGATAAATGTAGAAGTGGTTGCTATATAGTAAAATTTTTATAAATTAATATCATTGAAATTCATCAATTTTATTAATTAATTAATAAATTAATAATTTATTAATATAAATAGAGTATTTATAATTCAACATAATATATTTAATTAATTAAAAATTTATTGTGTTAATAATTTTATAATCAATTTAATATGAGTTAAATGAATTGAATAAAAAATATGTGATCAATTGAATATGAATTAAATGAAATGAAATAAAAAAATATCAATTAAATATGAATTAAATAAATTAAACAAAAAAATAATAAATTAAATATGAATTAAATAAAATAAATAAAAAATAAGTGAGTATAATTACTTAAATTTTAAATAATCTTTAGAGTTATATTATAATAAAATACATATCATAATTTATTATATATATATTATTAACAAATTATTAATTCATAATATAAATAGGATTTTATAATTATATAATAATTTTTTTAAAAAATATTATCTTATTAATTTATCGAAGTTATTAATTTATTTCATTAATCTAATCATGACTGTAAAAAATTATTATATAATAGATATTATTAATTTATTGGATATTAATTTACAGAATTTTTACTATAGTTGAAAAATTAGAAAAAAGTGAAAGAAGTGAATATACCATGTTAATCATAATGATGCAAAAAAATAATAATAATAATTCAAAATCATGGATCCTTTAAAGCTTCATTCAATGATTGAACTGTGCAACATTGCAAGAGAAATAAAAAGTACATAAAAAAAATGCAACATTAATCTTTGTTTGGCTTGCTTTCTATTTTCGCTCTCCCTCTCTCTCTATATTTTTTTTAATAGGGGAAGGTGAAAGAGAGAAAAGCTTCCACACAATAGAGTAGTGGTTTAGTCAAAGAGAGACAGAACGAGAAATAAAGAAGGGTTCATGTTACTTTAAAATGTTTAAAAATACTGAGATGACATGCGATGTTATGAATAATTCTAAAGGAAATTAGTCTAAAGAACTTTAGAATGATCATTAATGAAAGTTGGAAAATACATTCGTTACAAAAATGAGTTTAAGGACTATAATATCTATAAGCAAAAACTTGAAGAATTATGAAAGAAATAAATCTCAAAATTAGTTTAAACAATATTTGATATTATTTTTTAAAGGATATCGTATTTTAAATAAATAAATTAAAAATATAGAATTTATTACAAATAAATATTATTTAAAATTTATTTATAGATAAATTATTATATTCAAAATATTATAATTTAAAATATAAAATTTAATTGAATTGTTATATTTTAAATTTATAATATTAACTTTGTATAGAGGAAATAAAGGTGAAAAGTATTTTTTTCATTAGTTGAAAACAATATATATACAAGTCATCTGAGCTAATTATAAAGCTAATAAATAATAAACCTATAATTAAAATTAGTTACACAAGTGTGATGAATAATTAAGTTATATTTACAGCTAATACCCCCCTCAAGCTGGAATATACAAGTTAAGTATACCCAGCTTGGACATAAAATGACTAAACTTGGTAAAATGGTGTGCCTTGGTAAAGAAATCAGCTAACTGGTTTGGAGAAGAAATTGACAGCAGCTTAAGTGTCCCAGCAGCCACCTTTTCACGGACCACATGACAATCAATGTCAATGTATTTAGTATGTTCATGAAAAACAACATTCTAAGCGATGTGCATGGCAGACGAGTTATCACAGAAAAGAATAGCAGGAGAGGAAACAGGCAAGTGCAAATCTTTAAGCAAATAAAGGAACCATTGAAACTCACAAGTGGCAGTAGCCATAGCCCTATATTCAACTTCTAAAGACGATTTGGCAACTCTGTTTTGTTTCTTTGATTTCCATGAAACAAGAGATGAACTAAGAAAAACACAGTAGCCAGTGACAGATTTGCGTGTCAAGGAGCATGTACCCCAATCTGAATCGGAAAAACCTTACAATTGTAAGCTAGACTTGGAGGAGAAAAATAGACCTTGGCCTGGTATTCCTTTGAGGTAGCGAAGAACTTTATGAGCTGTTTACATATGAAGTTCAGTGGGTTTACCAAGAAACTGAGACAATTGTTGCACAGAATAACTAATATCAGGCCTAGTATTCATTAGGTAGAGCAACTTGCCAATAAGAATTCTATATTGTATTGTATCAGAAAGAACAGGAGCATCAGTGGACAACACAATATTAGTAGGAAGCATTGGTGTCTTGGATGGTTTGGAACCTAAGAAACCTGTATCATTGAGAAGCTCCAAAGTGTATTTTCTTTGATAAAGGGAAATACTAGCTTCTGACCAAGCAACCTCAAGGCCGAGAAAAAACTTGAGTTTGCCAAGATCCTTGATGTGAAAATTATCATTCAAATACTGTTTAATGTGTTGTATTTCAATCAAAGAATTCCCTGCCAGCAAAATGTCATCAACGTAAACAAGTAATGCTATGAAAGAATGCTTAGTTTTGTGAATAAAGAGGGAGGAATCAAAGTGTGCCTATACATAATGCTTAGCTAACAAAACTTGAGACAACTTAGCATACCACATTCTACTAGCTTGCTTAAGGCCATACAAACTCTTCAACAAATGACAGACTTGACCAGGGCAAAAGTGATACCAGGTGGAACTTGCATATAAACTTCTTTATATAAATCCTCGTGTAGAAATGCATTGTTGATGTCAAGCTGTTCAAGATACCAATTATGTGTAACAGAGATAGCAAGAATAGCTTTTATAGTTGCCATTTTTGCCACGGGACTAAAGGTATCTATATAATCTACACCTTCTTGTTGAGTGTAGCCCATGGCCACTAACCTCGCTTTATAATGTTCCACACTCCCATCTGCATTGTACTTCACTTTATAAACCCATTTGCACCCGATTAGATGCTTGCCTGGAGGTAATGAAGTCAATTCCCAAGTATTGTTAGATGCTAA